>JAPYZJ010004367.1:0-51880 GCA_030522765.1 Ophioninae sp. B BG-2022a | reverse complement strand
TTGAAGAGAAAATCATAACGAAGAGATTGAGCACAGAGTGGAGTGCCAAATCCTAAAGGAAAAAAAGTTATCGATGATTGAGTGAAAAAACTTTTTTTGGCCCAAAATCCAAAAAAATTTTGGAATTTCAATATTTTTCTTAAAGCTCTATTTTAATATAATTTGATCCCCTGAGCACGAATCTACCATTAATTTCGCCCAAAACCCAAAATTTTGATGAAAAACTAGTAAAAATCCTGTTTTTTGAACATTTCTACGATTTTTTCATGAAAATGTTTGGTTCTGGGGAAAATTAATGGTAGATTCGTGCTGATTCAGGGGTTGATCCGGGAATCATACATGCTTCTATCAATCGACTCAGAATTTCACGCTCAACTCCCCATTTCGCGGATGACAATCTAACCTGGGACACCCTGTACATATTTATATATATAAAATACAAACATTGCTTATAAAATCGTTTTGGTAAAAGATTATCAAAATGGATAATTTAATATTTAAAAAACGAACCAATCGATTGTGTATTATTCCATATGATTTTCGACTTTTCTCTATAAACTTGGAGTATGTTTGGGTTATATAAATAATTAGGGAAATGGAATAACAGAGGCTGCCAATTTATGTAACCACGAAAATGATATAAAATTATACATATCTGATCCGTTCAATTTTGGCATATCACATAAATAATGGCTAAACGAAAAATATTTCGGATTATCCGAGTGACGTCCATCCGTACACGTTTCCCAATACAAATTCAGTGAGTACCTACATATATGCCATCGGAGGTTTAATCCAACGGAATCCGTGCGTTTCGAGGCCATGCATGGAAATGCACTCGAACAACCGGTCAATGCACCTAACCACCGTGCAGGACGCAATTCGGTGTATCCATTGATTCCATAAAGCAGGAAAACGTATAAATACCTACAAATCTATGTGCGTGGTAGCTTAAGAGGATGGGGGTTGGAGTAGATATATCCGTGTATCAGAGGAGGGAAAAAGCCTCCAATGAACATCGAAAATTTCCATTAAGCGAGTATCAAGAGTGTGTACCATTGAAACGTGCGCGTACTTCCGATATTATCACGCGAGTAATCAACGGTAGTCTTTCTGGCGTCGAAACGCCGACCCATTTCGTGAAGCTGGTCGTTCCAATTTCTCCGAGATAGGGGGTATACACTCTGTTTGCCAAAAGCGTGTACGGCTACATTTTCTTCGGGAAATCGTTGGAGTGTAGACACGAACGTGACCAGATAGTGGAAATCTTACCCCAAGATGCGTTGTATAAAAAAAATCATTTTCCAAGCGTGGTCGCAGTTGAACATTTATTGTCAGAAAAACACGTCAAAAAAACTTGGACAAAAGAATCTTCAAGTAAGATTTAAAATCCCCGCTCGATCAAGCTGAAATTTTGCAGAGACCTTCTATTGCATATTTTAGGACAACCCTCAAAGTAATTTGTAGGGACTATCAATAGTTTTCGAGATATTTCATTTGGAAGTTTGGGAGTGAGGTTACGAGAAGGTTACTCTCTGATTAACCTGAAATTTTGCAGACTTTCCTTTGGGTATTCTAAAACAACCCCCAAAAGGATTTTTGGCGACCAGCGACAGTTTTCAACGGGGATTTTGGAACTTTATCCAAAAGTTTCGAACTCGATAGGGAAAACGTTACTTTTTATACAATTTTGTTTTGAGCACGTTTTTTCTGTGCCTGATTTAGCCAATAGATTAATTTTCCGGACCGAGAAGTGTACAGAGCCACTTATCAATGATGAAGCATCACGGTGTACATGATATTCTATGTGTGTATTTTTTTTACAATGCCTACTCCCGGAAAGTTTTTGAGTTTTGCCGTACACGCTTTTGTCGAACAGACGTTAATCGCTCTGGACCATCGGACTCTTCCGGGACGAGCATTGTAATGGGTGTATCAGTGTGTGTGTTTATGTATATGGTGGACAGGTTGAACACGTGTGAAAGTACATTCTGGACACGTCCCGCAAGTTTATCCCGAGGGAGATGAGTAGCGGAAGAGAACGAAAGAGTTTGAAGAAGCAAGCACAAAAGAAAAGACGAGGGTGGAGGTAAAGTAAAGGGGCAGCTAGCTCTTTGGTGGCTGACATATTAGGATCGTTCCACCGTCTAGCCACATTTATGTGCCCTGCGTCCTAAGCTTCTGCCTCTACCGTGGACTGCTCCGATACTTTCCATCACCCTTGTTCCTATACCTCCCTCCCTTTTTTTCCCTCTCTCTCTCTCTCTTTCTTTTTCTCTCTCTTCTCACCCTGCATAGTGCTTCTCTTCTCTCCTCTGTTCTCCCGTCTTTATTTTTTGCGATCTTCACACGTGAAAGAGTGTCTGGCTGCAATTCCCGATATGCGAGTGGAATATTAAAAGAGTCGAGTACTTCACTTCTCGTATTTCATACAGATCCTCTTTCCCGGTTTTTTCCTGATCGGGGTGAAGGCGATTACGATTTTTGGTTGAAGAGCCCCAACATTTTCGAGATAATTTTTTTCTTTTTGTCCAATTCGAATATTGGACAAAATTCCATATTGCGATCGTCTTTTTTTCTTTTAATAAAAAAATCAATACAGACGATTTCAAAATTCATTTTTCTACCACGGCATACAGTGTGACTTAATATTGCGGTGAGTTCATTTTATTTGTGTCAGGAATACGTTTTATCTTAATTATCAACAAAAACTTTGAGGTTATATTCGACACTGGGAAAGTTACGGACATTCATGTGATTTTCTGGGGGAAAGTTGTCGACATCCATTTGTCTTGCTTATTAGCTGTCATCTTTCGCGAAGGGACGATAAATGTGTCCTATACAAATATGATCGATGATGGTTTATTGATGAAGTCGATCACAAAGTTTCGTTGATCTCTAATTGTCTCCAGATCTAGTCTCGCGTAGCTATATGCCTATTTGTTTAGACTTTTTTCAAAAAATGATTATTTATTCAGAAGATGTATAATTCTTGTTTAAATAAGTAGCCTACTTTATCCGAATTTCATTTCCTGAAGCATTTATAATTATAATTTTCAAAAATCCTGATTTTGTAAATAAATATGAAGTTTGTCTCTGAAATCTGTCAATTTAATCATTAATTAGCTAAATGCCTTCTGGTATGGTTTTTATTATTCCAACTCTTCTTTGACACCGAACATCACCTTTCAAACTGCAAAACAGGCTTGACTCGAATGACTGCATGGACATAGGTTCACAGCAGTCATTCGGAATGGTTCAAATGCCGATTCCCGTTTCAGTAGAGATCTAACAGGATCATGATACTATCAGGGATATTTATCAGAAAGTGCTTGTTCCTACATCCTGATAGGAATCGAATGGATTATCGCTTTGAATTCCTATACTACAACGTCACGATCGTATATTCGCTGGTAATCGGGATATCCCATTAGATTCCAATATACGAATCCAATTTGAACGCTGAAGAAAACGACATTGTCGGACACAATCCGAACGATTTTTCATTTTTGATTTTTTACGACAGAAAATAGTGTTCATTTTATGAAGAAACGACCAAAGTATAATCCTAATAAAAAAAAAAGGACTAATTACTATAAAAACTTCGGTTTTTTACGAATTTTTTTTTAAGGTTTTTAAATTTCAAGTTTTTCTAGTGTCTTCAATTTCCCCACTCGACCCTAGGCTGAAATTACAGCTTGCTTGTAATACTTCTTTATGGATGCGTTATTCGTTGAAAAACAACGAGAACTTATCCAATTTCCTGGTAATTCTCATTGCATTTCTAACGATGCAAATTCCATCATTTCTTGTTTGTTTTACGACATTCGAACTCCTGATGCAGCTTACCGCAGGAAGAATTGTTTATACGATTGAAAATAATAATATTAAAATAATTTTGTTCTCAATAATTCTAATAATTTTCTTCTTATTACAATTTTGTTCTAAAATAATTCTATTTGTCTCAACGAGGAATTGTTTAAACAATAGGAAACTCTCCTCTTGTTTAAACGATTGGAAACTTTCCTCTTGTTTAAACGAGTAATCGTTTAAACGATTGGAAACAATTCTTTTCGTCTAAACGACTAATTGTTTAAACAATTGAAACAATTCCTCTCGCGGTAATTTGATATTGATATTCACTATATTTCGTCATCGTAAAAATTATTTCTCTCATTTTCTCCCCCCCCCCCCCCCTCTCTCTCATTTCAGAAATGCATAGGGATGCAAAAAAATCGTCGTGTAATTGCTGTTAACTGATATAGAAACCAACAATGTTCACGTGTGTGTACGTGAGTGGTTTTAGGAGTGGAAAAGTTTGGTAGCAATGCTTGCCCGAGGCTTTTGCCTTACCCAACGTGAAGAGGAAGGGAGGAGGGAATTAAACGAGGATGAAAGCTATTTGAGAGAAAGGACGAAGAGAACTGAAGGAAAAGAGAGAGAACGAGAGAGAAAGAGAGAGAGCAATGTTCCCACAGGAATGAGTCGATAAGCGCGCACAGTTACCTGTGTAGATATCGCGACAGGTAGCGTTTGTACAAATAGCGAGATATCCGAGCTATCCAATAAACGTATACGTATATAGTCACCTTCAGTATCCTCGTATCGATAACTGTGCAATGTTACTCTCCAAGTCGTTATAGCGTTTCGCAATTTCGGTCAGAGAATCGCCTGTGTTGTTTGCCCATCGAGACCCCCCCCCCCCACCCCTCAGCCTGACGTTCGTCGTAACCGATTTTGCGGTCAAATTTTCACGAGATCGCGGTCTTTCCAAATGGCTCTGCCAATTTTTCCACACCGCGGTAACTCCCTCCCGTATTTTTCAATAATCCGAAAATCGTACTTCGGATTCCAAAAAAAAAAAAGGATTTTCTGTTAGGTTAGGGAAAACGTGAAATAGTAAAAAAAAAAAGGATGAAATTTCGGGGGATTTTGCGCCAAAGGATTTCAATCGAAATAAAAACCGGGGAGAATATTTTTTTTGCAATATACAAATACGTGCCTATATGGAATTTGGAATCTCAAAAATCGCTCGGGTTGCTTTTGCAGAAAAAAATATTTCAAGTGAAATATTTGGGATTGAAAATTAAAGTGAATATCATTCTGGCGGTGGAAAAGTACAAAGTCGCTTCAGGTAGGAGCGTTTTTTGAATGTTTTTTTTTTTGCATGTTTCAGGTGTCGGATGAAACAGTGGAGACGAGATCTCCCCCCTACGTCAGTGATCATAACCTTCCACAACGAAGCGCGATCTACTCTGCTCAGAACGGTCGTTAGGTGAGTTTTCTCAAATTCACTGAAAAATGGAATTTGCCTATTATTTTGTTCGATCATTTTCCTACTAAAAAAATCCATTGTGGAATGCACTAATATTAACTGTTTTTTTATTTTTATTTATTCATTTTCACTATTTAATGGAAATTAAATTAACAATGAAAACTAGAATAACAAAAACAATGTAAAGCGTTTCGTACATAAATCGTCAATTTTTAATAACAATACGTAGAAACGTTTGAAATAAATTGAGTGATTAAAAGTTAATTTTTGTTTAAAGTTTTTTTTCGTTTTACTCCAATGATGTGAATATCAACTCCATAAATAATCGGAACTTTATTGTGAATCCGTTTTTCGAATCGTCAAAAAAAAAAAATTGACCAAAGAATGTCATTCGCGTTTGACACAAGAATTTGATTTCTACACTGGGAATCGTCACTCGAAGAAAATTCTTAGCCATTGCCGAAAGAATTATTCACCGATGTGAGAGAAAAAAAAATACCTTGGATTTCCCATCTCATCGATTTCGTCTCGATACATCTCTCTTTCTCGCGGTTTCTCTTTCGCTCTCCCTCTATCCCTCTGAAAGCAGGACTTTCCGAGTACCGAATCCTCTGACCGGAAGTTCAATATCCAAATAAAAAGAGACAGGCGGCAGAGAGAGGAGTGAGAAAGGACGTGGGGAGAGAAACCAATGGAATTTTCTAATCGTCATTCCATCGTTCTCCGTCCATTGATAGCGATTCCTAGGCCAGTGAGAAGCAGACATCCTTCGCGGTTGTTATTACATTCGCTATTCCACATTTACTCAGACGTATAAGATATTCCAGATCAAACCGGATGTCCTCTCGTTTTTACGAGATTTTTTTTTCATTTTCATACTTATTTCTAAAATATTTACATCATTTTGGATTATTTGGTAATTCTATCGTGCAAGTATTTTTTTATTATTTCCATTTTGCAATTTCAAATACCATTTGATTTTTAACGAAATTTCTAATATTTATTTCCATAAAGATCTACTCCATCCTGGATAATTTGGTAATTCTATCGTGCCAGTATTTTTTTAGTATTTCCATTTTGCAATTTCAAATACCGTTTGATTTTTAACATAATTTCGTTTTAATTCATTTTTTATATAACCATGAAAATCAAAAAATGAAATAAAAAATTGAAATAATAATAATGAAAATAAAAAAATTGAAAAAAAAAAAGGAAAACCGTTCGTTCTGTTCAATCTCATTGAAATAGATCGATCGAGAACTTGAAAATAAATGACAGCCATTTATAAATGGGTATAAAATTAATTGATGTCAGATTTTGCTTTGATAGTAAAAATAATGTTTTCGTTGAAAGGTTTCAGTTTGAAGGTTCTGACACTCCTTTGACGACAATTATTTTTCGATTTCTTTTATGCACACTCTTCGGTTATAATTTGGCTACGTCACGGGGCAAAATTTTTGCACCTTATAAATCACGAATTTTTCTCATAACTGACGAATAAATCAAGACATTTTTCTCGCCCTGCACTATGCACCTCTACGTTCCCTGTTACCGTCCACTCGCCAATTGCGCCTCGCGAATTTCGCCTCCCGCTTTAATTTATTTCTTCGGGAATTCTTCGGATAACGATATTTCGTACTCTCGAAACGCGACAGCGAGAGATCAGAGAAAAACGTAATATTGATTGATGTAAAAGAAAAAAAAAAACAAAGAAACCAATTTAATTTTTTGGGCGATTTATTTTTGGCATGAATATGTAAATTATTGGAAAAATTCGAAATTCATTATTTATGACGTTGAAGTTTGCTTCGTTAGAATGCAAAAAAATGCATTTCAACGATACAATTTTTCTTTCTAACGAGATTATCTTTTTTAACTTCCAAAATATTAATTGGCAAAACCTAATATATTAAACTCGAGCAAACATTTTTTTAAAATTCTTATCTACCAATCGATAATCAAAATATCCAAAATTTGATGTTTCATAACAATAATAAAAATGATTGTTAATGAAATATAAAAAAAATTCGTTGTATCGAAACGATGCAAATTTCGAGCCCACGAATATTTCGAAAATCAATAAAAAAGGAACGAGGATAAGTTCGTAACATTTTTCATTAACGTTGTATTCCCCGAAAAAAATTGTGTCCACAATTTTTCGTGTAATAACAAAATTCTTTTCACCGATTTTCAGTGTGCTGAATCGGAGCCCTGAGCATCTGATAAAGGAGATCATTCTAGTCGACGACTTCAGCGACCATCGTAAGTAGCGAGAGAAAAAATAAATTGAAAATATTTTTCGAGTTTAGAACGAAGAAAATTGCTTATGTGTTCGATCGCAAAGAGAAGCACTTAAATTTAATACAAATGAAAGCAAAATTTGGGTCGAAACGAAAAGCAAAGTCTATGGGAAAAGAAGACTTTCTCATAGACTTTTCAATATATTTCAATATATGTCAATATATTTCGATATATTTCTATATATTTCTATATATGTCAATATATTTCTATATATTTCTATATATTTCTATATATGTCAATATATTTCAATATATTTCTATATATTTCTATATATGTCAATATATTTTAATATATTTCAATATATTTCTATATATTTCAATATATTTCTATGTATTTCAATAATCATATATTCTTCATGATAAAACGAATTCTTAATGAGGTCGTACCTGTTTTTACACTCACAGCCGAGGACGGGGAGGAATTATCGAAAATTCACAAAGTAAGAGTGATCAGAAACGAGAAACGAGAGGGTCTGATGAGATCGAGAGTACGCGGTGCAGACGCGGCGACAGCGAGTGTTCTCACCTTTCTCGATTCGCACTGCGAGTGCAACGCTGACTGGCTCGAACCACTGCTCGAAAGAGTGGCCGAGGATCCTACGAGGGTCGTCTGTCCTATTATCGATGTCATCAGCATGGATACTTTTCAGTACATGGGTAAATTACCAATTTTTTTTTCCCGACAAAAATAAAACTCCAATTGATTAGAGGAATGTGAAGATGTACCAAAACGTCTTTTTCTCGTTACCTCTTAAATTCAAGTTTGCAAAATTCCGGAACTTTAAGTAGTCGATAAGTGAGTGAAATTTTGATTTTCCGTTTTGAAACCGAAAATTCATCGAAATGTTTTTCAGACCCAAACAAACCCAAACAATTGTGGCATTCAACAGATTTGCGATTGCGAATGATCGATTTTCGAAAAATGTGAGAAACGATTGTGCATTTCGTTTTCTTTTTCTGAATGATAACGACAGGTGCTTCGGCCGATCTGAGAGGTGGCTTCGACTGGAGTCTCGTATTCAAGTGGGAATATCTGAGTCTGGCGGAGAGGCAATCGCGACAAAAGGATCCGACCCAAGTCATAAGAACACCCATGATCGCCGGCGGTCTTTTCGTCATCAATAAAGCCTATTTCGAGAAACTCGGGAAATACGATATTCAGATGGACGTTTGGGGCGGTGAGAATCTCGGTGAGTAAAACCATGGTTTTACTTGTAGACGATACTTTGACGAAAAAAAAAGTTTGAAGATATAACTGCTATCATAATTAGATTGCCCTTCAGACATCGACATTCAACACCCACATTTTTCATAAATGCAATTTTTTCGGGTTTTTTTTACGTAGATTTAACAAATTAAGAAAAATAATTCTTTTAATTTATAAAATTGATATTAATTGATAAATTCATAAAATTGATATTGATTAATAAAATTAACACAAAAGTATTGAAGTTAACACGAATTTTTCTACTGCTCAAGTAAATACCAAATTTACTAATGTAAAAATAATTTTTTATCTACTGTGATATCTAAAACATTGAAGTAAGTTTAAAAAAATTCATTTTGAAGCTATAAATAAACAATTGAAAAATCGTTCGAACATTCATTTGTTCATATATTAATCATTTTTTATATTAAATTTCTTAAAAAAATAACAATCAAAGCGAACATTAAAAGTCTAATAATCAATATCTTTAAACACGAAAATTTCACTCATCCAATAAAAAGATTGTCAAATATCATCCGACGTCTTTTTTTTTAAATATTGTCAATACGATAAATAATTGTGATCGAGTAATTGGATCAATCTAATTGTATTGGCGGACAGAAATCTCGTTCAGAGTTTGGCAGTGCGGAGGAAGTCTCGAGATCATACCGTGCTCGAGGGTGGGCCACGTGTTTCGTAAACGTCATCCCTATTCATTTCCGGGTGGCAGCGGCAATGTATTTGCTCGAAACACACGCCGAGCGGCGGAAGTTTGGATGGACGACTATAAACACTTTTACTACTCGGCTGTGCCCCTGGCGCGAAATATACCGTTCGGAAAGTAAGTTGGATTTTTCAAACTAATTCATCATAAACCGAAGGAAATCTAACAATTAAAAAAAAATCATAGTTTGGAATCAAGTAATTAATAAAAGACACATATGTTTTTTTTTATCGTCGAAAAAACAATTTTAATGTGTGAAACACGTTCTCAAAATTTTTCGAGCTATAAAAAAATTTTTAACTTCCAACCCCTATTGTTTTACCCTTATCCACGTCCTCGAAACTAGAAATGGTCCATTTTTCATTATTTGCTATAAACATTGCTCGCGTATTGGTTTAATTTGAATATCTTGATTGGAACCATGCGAAACTGCAAGTCACTCGGAACGTGAGTTTTACCCCTTAAATTGTTTTTTTTTTACTGATTAAAGAAAACACACGTGTCCCTAGACTTCGATCAAGGATATCCAAAGAATGTGACGTATGCAAAATGAATAATTGAAACCGCAATATATATTGAGTTATTGGAGTAATCATTAATAAAAAAAATATCTGAACGTATTAATTAAATTGAAAAATTGAAACATTTTTTGTTAGCCAGCTGAAACAGATGTTCAGTCACTGACAGAACTTTAGTTAAATACACACGAAAATCGTCGAAAATGGTTTTTATTATTAGTGAAATTAGAAAATTGACATTTCGAAGTTTATTATCTATTGCTATTTTAAACTGTCAATTTACTATCGTCATGATCCAAACGTGCAAATCCACGATCTCTCTATTTTGGGCAAACTTTTTTCCCTATCTTCATCCAATAATATTTCAACAGTGTTTTCCAAAAAATCGTCATTTTATGATTTCCCATAATAATAAAAAATGAAAAAAAAACAAAAAAACAAAATTTCTTAAAAATCGTCTCATTCCTACCATCCAAACGTTTGAGCCCCATAATTGTTCCATCAAAACGATAACAACAATATCAGTCTGAGGTTTGCATGAGACTGCAACTGACGATTTAACGTTTTCTCGATTATCACATTTCAGCATACAGGACAGACTGGAATTGAAGAGAAAATTGCACTGCAAGCCTTTTAGCTGGTATCTGAAGAATGTCTATCCAGAGCTATCAGTTCCTACGAGCGAAGGTGGACGTGGTGGATCTTTGAAACAGGGATCCGCCTGTCTCGACAGTATGGGTCACCTTCTCGATGGGAACGTTGGTCTTTATCCCTGTCATGACACCGGTGGCAATCAGGTAACCCAACCCGTCTCGATGCCTTAAAACTTAACTCGAGGGTTGTCCATTTTGACAAATAATTGCGTCGCAACGTTGTCGTAATTAAAATACCTCAATAATTATACAAATCTTTATTGTGATAACATAGAATTCAAATATGAAAAAAAATATATCGCCAAATAATAGATTTAAGGAAATAAAAAAATGAGAAAATACATTTCGTTGCGTCGCAACGTTGCGAACTTCAAGTCCATTTTCATTTCCGGTTTTTTCGCTACATGGATTCTTGAAGAGAAAAAAAACAATCGAATTTTCCATCGTTCAAATACGACGCGAAGAAGTTCAATTCTCAATCTAATTATTTTTTCCAATCCCAATTTTAAAAATGCATTCTTTTTCTAATAATAACTTTTTTAATAATAATAATAAGGTAAGGTATTTGAAAAATAACAATAAAAAGTGCTATTTAAATAATAATAAACTATGGCAAGTTACACAAATTTCAATATTCTCTTTCTGTAAAAAAATCTATTCGAGGATATCGGAATTTTTTTTCATTTTGCACATCTGTGACCAAAGAGGATGAGAAGAGTTAGCTTCGGTATTGATGGGCGAAGCCATTAACTCTCCTCGAACTTGGTGGTACTTTAAAAAAATTATTAACAATTTAAAAATATACACTTTTAAATGATTTAATAGACTTTTTAAATAATTCAACAAACTCTATTTTTTATATTAAAAAAATGTATACATGTTAATAATTATTAAGTATGTATAATGATATTGATTTATTAAATTAAAACTCATTGAAATTCGCGATTGAAATTAAATTGTATTATTAAATAATTAATCATTAATTTCACTAAAATATATATATATATATATATATATATATATTTTAGAACTAATTGTCAAATAAATGATAGCTGAATGTATAAATAATGAAAAATATTGTTCTTTGCGATTACAATTGATTCATTAGATTGGTAAATGTATATTTCTGGAAATAACAAAGAATTTACAGTTTATAAATTCTCATGCTCGCAGAAAGGAAAGGACGAAACTTTTTATCATAAATTTGGAGCATCAATCTCTGCGTTTATTAATTCTCCAAACACTGACTTTGCCTTTTCATAAAAAATTCAACCGTCGATGAGAAAGTTGTTTTCGAAAATTTGTCAAGTTATGTCGATTTTTTTTCTCGTCTTAATTAACGATATCAATCGTTATGATGGAACATTTTTTCAGGAATGGGGTTTGACGAAGGACGGGCTGATAAAGCATCACGAGCTTTGCCTGACCCTGCCGGTATACGCGAAGAGCACGACTCTGCTGATGCAGATATGTGACGGGAGCGAGAATCAGAAGTGGAGACATCTCGAGGGTGGCTTGATACGCCACTCTCGTGTTCCCGTTTGCGTCGATTCGAGATTTCACGCTCAGCGTGGTATAACCGCGGAAAAGTGTGACTCGAGTGCCGAGACGCAACGGTGGCATCTCTACAACAACAGTCATTAGCTTAAATCGTATAATTGATCGGTCTGTTTCGAGGAAAACCGAATGACAACGACAATTGGGGGAAATCTCGGTACTTGCAAAACCGAAGGTCAAAAAATAACGACGAAATCTTAAATCCATGGAAAATGGAAATCCTAAAAAAATCCACGTACGAAAAAAAAATCAAAGAGAGATCAAAGAAAAGGCGAAGGCCGACAATTGACTGAGCTTCGTCCTCGCGAAAACGTCACGAATCGTGAACGTTTCTTTTTTTTTTTTAGATTTTTCGCTGCACGAAATCGTTCAATGATTATCGCAATTTTCGAAACGTCGAAAAATCATTTTCTTTTTTTATAACCAACTTTATCACGAGACGAAAAAAAACGATCTGATTTTGTACATTTTAGAGACTCTCGCAAAGAGTCCGGATTTATTCGATATTTGTAGGGAATGAGAGTTAATGGCCTCTCTTGATACGCGAAATCACGATCGAGATATGTCGAGAAAAATGAATATCAAAAATCCGAGTGTTCCAAACGTTTAATAAATATTTCGTACAAGAAAAAGACGAGGAAAGCAAAATCGTTTTAAATACTCGAGACTTTGAACGATACGCGAATTATTTTATGGATTTTATGTCGTATATTATCTCTCTCTCTCGACCTCCTAGTTTTTCTTTCGTTTTCCCTGATACTGATCTCTTTTTTACCTCCTGGAATTTCGACTTATACCTAGCCGTGATTAAACTCACCGATTTTTTTACACGACGATGACCAGTAAACGAAAAGAAAATATGTAACTTTGTCCGCCAACTGTGGGTGTAAACTTTCAAACGAACGTGAACCTCGTTGTCTCACTTCGATCGTAGTCGATTGATTTTTTTTTACTTGTAAATATAACGCAACGTTGTCGTTCCTGTAATATCGATCGAGGCGCAAACACGAGAAACCTGCTGACTACGAACAATTGAGACTTGTATCGAAAATGATAAAATCACAAATTCCTGGGATTTAAGTTTGCATCGTTGAAAGCTAACGAATTTTTTATTTTTTATTTTCTCATTTGCAATAATATCTAAAATCATCAAAATTTTTGTATCTGACAGTGAATAGAAATTCTAGAAAAATTCACGTGTCGCTTCCGTGGCTCAAATCTGCTAGAAGGATTTTAGGAAAATAATGAAAAAGGCATTTTTGTCGCGTCCCAACGTTGCAAACTTTAAATTCGCACAAATTGCTACGAGAATTTTCCTCGAAACCACACTCGCCGAATTTCGGCTAAAAACTGAAGCAGCATTTTTTCGATTTTTTTTTGCATGGGTTTGAAGTTTGCATCGTTGGAACACAACGAAATGTTTTTAACTTCTTTATTAGCATTTATATCGAAAATCATATTTTTTTCATTTTCGATATAAATAATTTTTGTCACTGGATAGAAATACCCAAAAGTGTATACATGATTTCTTATTTTTTAAATTGCCAAAAAGAAATTCAAGAAGTAAAAGAAAAAATATTTTTGTTGCTTTCCAATGATGCGAACTTCAATGCGATTTTTTGTCAGCGTTCAACCTAACTTTGACAAGTTTGGGACTATGAAAACCATCCGAACGACTTTCAGAATATTTAAAAAAAACCTACGATCGAAATCTGCCGAAAATATTTCGGAAAATAGCGAATACAAAAAAACCGTAAAATCAAAACACACTTTCGTTGCTGACGATGCAAAATTCGAAAGTGAACGAAAAAAGAACAAAATACTCGCAACGATAGATCGCTTTTTACTCCGATTGAAAATATTATTTGCACTGTGCCGTTACACTGTAAAAATGAAACACAAAAACAAGAATACTCGCGGCCACAAATTCTAAAGTGCGTTTGATTTGCGTCGAAAGAAAAAAGTGTAAAAGTTAATTTCTTCCGTGGAGCGCGCACCGGTCACATATTTTGGACCAACGGGGTCTGTCTCGTGCATAGATTTTATTTTTCTATATAATTCTTATATCGCTTGGGTGTTATCATTGAAGGACAAAAAAAAATGAGCGAAAATGCGATTTAACGGGCGAATTATCAAACGACAATTTTCATTGATTTTGTATAAGGAGTATTTGTAACGAAGAATTTTTGGTAATGCGCGCGAAGTTTCGAGACGATGGCGTCGATCGAATAATAATTACGATGACTATAAGCTTTTGTATAATAACACTTATAGGCGCGGTAGAAACGATAACCTAATCGCAATGATGATTTTTTCACGGTTGGAGTACAATCAAAATTCATTTGTTTGTTTTTTCGATCAACCAATTTTTTTACGAATTTACACGAATCCAGCGAGCCAAACGATTTTTTTTATCGTTATAAAAATCTGCGAAAACATTTTCGCACGAAACAAGAAAAATCGAAAAAAATCAATAGAATAATGCATCATCGAGATCGTATTTTACGTACGAGTGGAAAGTCTCTTCCGAACCAAGTCGAAATTTCCAATTGAAATTAGCGATTGCCAGATTTCGTTTCTGTCGAAAGTTTTTTTTTTATAAAAAAATACTATCGAATTTGGTATTCACCATTTAATAAGATTAGAGATGACGACATTTTCCCGAAACGCTCTGCGATACAGCGAAAAAAAGGACAAAAACCGAATCTTCACGAGCGACGAAAAAAATCGCAAAACCTCCATCGATAAGTCTCTATACACTTTTCATGAATCCATGAGAAACTCACTCGAATAAAATCTTGCGTTCGATAAAAATCACTCAAATGTAAAATAAGGATAGAGGGTACGCGTTGGCGTTTGATGGATTTTGCGAAATAATTTACACGAGACCGAGAAGGCCTAGGATAATTATAGAAAGACCGTTCAAGAATGAACCGACGCGACGATTTCTGAATAAAATCGAAAAATATCGGAACCGATAAAAACCTGCGAGACTGTTAGGCTCGTTCGAGTGCAAAGCTGCTTCAAGGCTATTCCACGTACAGTGACAACTACTTTTATACCTGGAGAATTTTCAATTTTTTTTTATCAAGAGCAGTTACGAAACGTTTTCCAAAATTCTGGAATATAGCTGCTCCCCTTGGGTACTATACGATAATTTATCATCGAAATCAAAATTCGTGCGACAAGCAAAAATATCAAACGAGGTTAGACGTATAAGCTTGGAGAAAAGGAATCGAAATTTCCGTTGAATTTTTCCATCGTTGGAACGCAACGATCGTTTCTCCAAATTTCTAATTTTCGTTATTTTTCGAAAATCGTATTTTGCATATCGGTTGCGAATCGCCGAATAAAAAAATCAAAAATCCCTCAAATGATTTTCGTAGCTCCAAACTGCACGAAATTTGAAAATTAACAAAAAAAACAAACATCATTTTCGTCGCGTACCAACGATAGAAATTTCAAAATCGTTGTATCTTCGATTTCCGATGGAAAAACAAAAACGAATAATCAAAGTGATGAAAATTCTTTGGGTAAAAAAATGCTCTGTTCGGAATAACCTTAATTGAGGAATGATATTCTGTGATTATTTTCATCCTGCCGTGACTGTTTCCGTTATATTAGTCGTGTTATCTTAGATAGCAGCTGCATATACATATATATTACCTTTCTTTTTAAAACGTCACAAAGCGCTTGTATCCTCGTTAAAGCATCGAGCGGACTCGACGGTTCGTGACTGCACCATTGTAAATATTAGATATCAATTAACATACACGGATACACGCATACATAATTAATAGAATTTAAGAGACGGCAAAGTTGTACTTCCGAGATGTATAAGCTGTAAAATATTAGAATACACGAGTATCGAACTGATTTATTATACCGGTGATTGCGACGAAAGACAACCTGTGAGAAACGTCAAAAGAGATTTAATACGTCAATGTTGACAGTTCAAGCGGAAATAAAAATTCCATTGGACAACGAATATATAATTGCTGTACAATGACTAAAGTTGAGTTTGATAACGTTGACGGAAGGATCATGGAACAATCGAATTTACACGGAATCGCGGACTTACGATCGAAACCTGGCTGGATTTTTCCACGGTGATAACAAGAGAAGTGGCAAAACTCATTGAATCGTCGTCGAAGTTTTTCATGCAAAAAACCATTTTTTCTATCGGTGCAACGATAATTATTAATTACATTCCGCGGTAACGAGGTATCTTGCAAGAGTTCCATCGAAAAAAATTTTATAATCAAAGTGCGAAGATAACAAAATGAAACATCGAGCTTCCTCAAATGTAGATACATTCTGTTCTGCCCTTCCGCGATTGTTCCCTTGACCCATTATTTCATTCGTCGTTGCATTATTTCGGATTTCTCGTCGCCTCGATGATTTTTTTATTTCCTGAATAATTATGTATCTGGACAGCTTCTCTGGCGAATAAAAGTGAATTTTTTTAGGAAACCTGAGAGTATATTTTTTAATTGAATGAAAAATGATTATTATTATCGAGATAGGTAAAAAAACTTGAGACCGATTAATTATCCGTTAAAAATACATGAATGCTGTACGTGGGCAATCAGTGGAGGGTAACAGAGCGAAAATTCGTGTGTAAAATTCGACTAATCAATTAAATCGTAGTATAGATATATGATTTACAATGGGAGAACATTCGCCGTGAATTATACGAACGACGTTGAAGTTTGCATCGTTAGCGACGAAACGAGAATTAATTTACTTCGATAACTCAACTTTTTCGCCGATTTCATTCGTAAATATCACTCAAACGTTTCTACATATCGTTTATAGAAATTCACGATATCTGCTTTACGAAAAATAGCTTCGGTCGATGATAAAAGTAATGAATCGAAAAATGAAAACGAAAAAAAGAAAAAAAAACACGAGAAAGTGTTGAATTACGACGCAAACTTCAACGACACATGATACGACTGCTTTAAAAAAAGAATGGCGAATCCGTTCATTTTTCTTTTTTCGCAAGTAGGATTTGACATTGTGATCGTGTTCTATCATAGGGAATTGTATATGCAACGGAAAGGAAGTGAAGGCGAATACGAGCAAACGCAAGGTTGATATTTCCTCTACTCCGTATTTTGAGATTGTATAATAATAAATGTATGTACGTTATACTACAATATTAAAATTAGGAGAGACAAAAAAGCGAGTTTCTTTTTAATAAAATAAAAAAAGATATTTCCAAGTGATGACTTTATTATACACCAGCAACCTTTTGTACAAGTATCCTCGATGCGACACGTGACCAAATATCTACGCTTTCTTGCTGCGCTTTTTCAGTCCTTTCTTAACTTTTTCTTTGATTCCTTGAACGTCCACGTCGTCATTTTTTCTTTTGACAGGGGCAGTTGAAGATTTTTCCTCGGTTGGCGGAACGAATGCTTGCGCCCTCTTCTCTTCCCTCTTCTTCGCAGCTTCCTGGTGTCGCTCTTCCTGTTCCTTCATTTTCCTCGCTCTCTTCTGCTCGTCCTTGAGGAAGTATTCGCCGGAAGCTAATTCCTTGTCGAGTTTGCTCTCCTGCTGAGGCGGCGGGAATGGCGTGTAAGGTTTCTTGATCTTCTTGTTCTTCGGTTGTTTCCTCTTGGCGACGTTTTTACTGTTGAACTTTGGCAGGAACCTCTCCCAATTTTCGTTCTTCAATTTCGGATCTTTGGCCAGCTCGCGCTTGATCATCAGCGCTTTTATGTTGTAAATCGGATGTATATTCTTCATGGTTTCCTCCGCTATCTTTCGCACTTGTCGCAAACCTTTGTAAGGCCCCAAAGCTGCGACTGTTTGACCTTGTACCAAAACGTAACAGTCGGTCAACAGTTCGATCGATTTTAGTGTGCAGCCGTTCGGTCCAATCAACCTCTGACGTCTCTTGACAAACTTCTCCTTGTTTCGGACCAGCGACGATATCTTTATGATATCCGCGCCTATGTCGTCCTGGAGTACCCTGACCGCTTGTTCGAACGGCACGGATCTCGACATCAGTTTCAACATGTCGCGCGCCTTTATTATTATGTAGGGATCCCAGGTCTTACGAGTCGTCTTCACCGTCATACTACCCTCGACTAGGTCCAGTTCGCCTTTTAGAGCATGCTGGTCCAGCGCCTTTTGCACGAGGGGCCAACATTGGCGGAGATATTGTTCGCGGTATTTGGGAAAAAGAGTGGCGAACGAACTCTCCTCCAACAAACGATTGGGATTGTGTTCTGGCTTGAATTCAGGTATCTTCAGAGACCATGCGTTATCCACCGGCCCACTCTGCTTCGTCGCTTCTTCGTTCTCCGAGTCGCTCATCTCTGGATGGACGTTTTTCTTTTCGGAAACTCTTCGTAACGGAAATTGGTCAAAGTTTTTATTCTAACTTCCTTTGAGAATTCTTCGTGAAGAGGTTAAGCACAGTTCTCTTTCCTTCGGAGCTTCTCGCTATGAAAATTTTGCATCACGGAAAATTTGTGTCACGAAAAATTTATGAGAGCCCACGAGTTCGGGCTTCGACATTGATGCGAAAGTTGAATTTTATCACATCGATATACGAGCAACGATAATCGGATATCGAAATTACTACTCGGGACAGTTTACCGACCGCGGAGAGGTTATGATCGTCAAATTTCTTCGAATCAGAAACGTTAAAGAGTGTACTGTTAAATTGCAACTCACTTGCGTCCGAATCTCAATAAACGGGAAGCGAGCGTTTATATCGAAGATATTTGCCGCTTTTTCGCACACTGGGAGGTTATGTCCGTCGCGGTCTTTCTTCTACACGAGACTTGTCGCTGCAACTTGCACCGCGTATTCCGATGAAATCACGATTCTCGTAACAATTACACGCTTTTATCTCAACGCATCTCCAATACCCAATATCCTTGAAACTCGTGCAATAACGCAAAATCGCTCGATTGTTGATTGTTTTGGGCACGTGTTTCCGATTTCACTTCAACCTTGTTTTCTGGTGAAGGAAAAGTAGTGGGGTGGGAGAGTTCTTACCGACGGTCATTGAACGAATGCCGTATAAACCGACGGAGGATAAATATTAGTAGTGTAATAAATGTGGGATGAACTCAGAGCGCAGTCGCTTGACTTTTTTCGAAATAAGAAAAATATCCGTACGGCCACGTTAAATTGGGAATAAAATCTGAAGGAAAGAATGAAAGATCCAGTGCCAGTTTTTTCCAAAATGGCAGCAATTTCATTAAATAGAAAAAGACCAATCTTCATTGGCTCAAAATATAGCAATCCATTTGTCCGTTTTTTTTTCGGATTATTTCCATCGAAGGTCGGATTCGAGGGGGCGCGTATGTACACTCTCCCCTCACCCGAACGACCTACATCGACTATACAGAGAACCCAAGAAGTTCCAGAATAATCGCATTACCTACGTTTTGTCTATTTATGGACAAGTTATGACAAATGTCGAAAATGCACAATGCCAATTTGGATGATTAATACTTAGATACTCTAAAAAATCTCATAATTAAAGGAAGTACTATTACGGAGCGTTCGGTCACGTGATTCGAGTCTTTAGGACTCAAATATGAAAACATGCTAATTTTCCTCTAACCATTTTCCGGATAAAAAAACAAACGCAGTGAGATTTTACGAAAAATCAATTGATCGAAGAAATAGCCGAAATATTCGAAAACGCTCACCTTGAAGACACATTTTTTCACGATCTTCCATAATCCTTTGAAAACAATCGAATCGAGATCGATCAAGATGGCCGTTGAATGAGGAAGGCGAAAGAAAAATTCCGCTGCGGTTTCCTCTGGATCGATAATGTAAAATCGGCATTGCAGAAAGAAAAGTGGCGCGCATTTCCGTCGTCCGAGTCAGCAAAACCGCAGCAAAAAAAAGCACTTTCGTATGACAAATCGACGTTCACCTTGACACGCCAGAGTAGCCATCATAGTCAACTCATCCCCCTCTTGCCACCACTGCCGCCGCGCGTTTTAATTGTTCGTGCCTGCACCCGTGCTGCCACTTATTCGACTTTTGATTTTACAAAAAAGTAGGTGTCGGTTACATCGCGCTTCCGCTAGGCGATATCACCCTCGAGAATTCATTACTCTCGCCATCTCGCGGCTGAACGTCGTAACCTGCAGTAGAGAGGAAATATACATCGAATAAATGATATTCGATTACAGCACTTTTAGTGAAGTGCACTTAATCAATCGTTTTGTACGACGAACGAGAATTTTTATAATTTAAGAAATCAATATATTTAAAATAA
Organism: Ophioninae sp. B BG-2022a; assembly: GCA_030522765.1. Lineage (NCBI taxonomy): Eukaryota > Metazoa > Arthropoda > Insecta > Hymenoptera > Ichneumonidae > Ophioninae sp. B BG-2022a. The sequence goes on along the minus strand of JAPYZJ010004367.1, from coordinate 31,386 downwards.
ATATCAAATCAATGCAATAATAATGATTTTAAATAACCAATAAATCACACGTTTATACTCAGTTTCAGGATTCTTATTTAAGAAATGTAAAGTTGTTTTACAGTAGTTTAAACTCATTTGGTATGTTAATGGATTTATGTAAATGTAAAATTACATGTCGAAATTTTAAACATCCCAACCTCATTATGGTCACATATAGGTGACGGGGCAAACAAATATTTCATACTTTTGGATATATCGAAGTAAAGCTTAATTTTTAAAAATACTTTTTTACATCTAAATTATTTTCTTCTTTTTAGTATTTAATTGATTTGATGACATGAAATTTTGAAAATGATATATATGTTCTTTATGAAGTTTAATCGTGCATCGTCACCTCTTAGATTCATGTTTGCAAATTCCAGAGTTCTAAGTAGTCGAGAAGTGAGTGAAAGTTAAATAAAAGTTTGTATAAATTGATTGATGAAAAAACTAGTTTAAAAAAATAATTATGTTGTCGATTTCCGGGTGTTGACTATTCCGTCTGAGTTTGCGTAGTGACGTTGCCCGCTTGGATAATTCAAAGTCCGCGGGAAATACAAAGTATAGACTGCTTGATAATAGTCGAATTCGATGTTGCCAGATCGGGAAACTTATTCCGAGCGCATTTAACCGAACGTTTCTATTCCAATATTTTTCTTTTCTGAATAATTAAAAATGAAAAACAGATAAAACTAAAAGAGAAATAAACAAATTTCGGAATTACGGAAATCGACCAAATCATCGGTAAAAATTGAAAAAAAAAATGAAAAAATAAAATCGGGGCTTGAAACTTTTTTTTTAATTATGCAAAACTGAAAAAAAAATAACGTAAAGGAATTAAAAAAATATTGCAAATTATAAATATCAGAAAATCATTGATAGAAATTGTTAAATAAATCGCAACAAAATAAAGAATCGCAATATTTTTTTCTCAACAACGAATAATTCGAAAACCAAAAATCAAAGAATTCTTTGAAAAACAGTGAAAATTCGGAAAATCTCAAAATCATTGATAGAAATTGGTGCGAAACAAATTACAAAAAATGAGGAACTGAAACGTTTGTTTCTTAACGACGAAAAATGAAAATAGGAAAATCCAAGAAAATAAAAAATATAAAAAATATTTAAAAATCAGTTAGCAAAATTTTCAGAAGAGGCAAACAATTTAGCGAAGAAGAACGATTTTAAAAAAAAGTGTATTGCGAGCCTTAATGATATGCTACGATACTCATGAGAAACTATAATCGTCTCGCTGGACGATTGTTCGTTTAATGTTCCAATAATAAATCTGGTGATATTTAAGGGATTTTTTATGGGCGACGCGAGTTGCCTCGAGGAAAGCAACGATTGCTATCCGGCAACACTGTTTGATGTACGTTTTATATGTGCATCGCAAAACCAGATGGACCCGTACTCCCCCATGCTACCATTTAAAAAAAGTTCGAGAACGAAAGTGCATCCGAGCGGAAGAAAATATCATTTTTTCGTTGATCGAATCAGGATGATTCATTCCGAGGTTTTCCCATCCATTGTTCGTTATAAGAGACAGTCAAACTGCACAATGCCAATGTCGAACGGCAGCGACGATATTAAGGGGTTTCCATACGCGGTAGCTTGGTTTCTCAAAAATGTTTTTTTTTTAATTTCGATTTATTTAATTTAACGATTTCGCGAAAAAATTTGATATATACTCCTTTTTTGTAAAATCTTTTTTTTAATCCCCAATTCCATGGCATTTTCTATCATACGATTGTGTGATTTTTTTAATACGTTCATCCATCTGTTATTAACAAATTATTAAAATGATTTTCTTTTTAAACCCGTAGTTTTTTTTTCACAATTGCCCATTTTTTCAACACTCAACATTTAAAAAACGTATCCAGACATCATAATATAATAATCTTTCAACGAAAATAAAAACTGTACTCTCATTTTCAAAAAACATTTATATCGCAAAGATCAACTTATTTCCAAACCCAAACAATTTTATTTCCAAATAAAAATATTATTTTTGTTTAAAGTTACGTAACTTCCATTTTTATTAGAAATTAAATTAAATTAAATAAAAATTAGATTAAATAAAATAAAAATGATTTTACAATTATTTTATTACTTTCGAGTTGATTTCACGACATAATCCTGTTTTTTAGCTCGTCACGGTAGACCTTGAGGGAGTCCCCTGAAGGAAAAATGCACCCAAACCCCTTAAGAAAAAACTGTGCCCGAATAGCTCAAAATTCAATATTCGCTGGCAATAGTCTAGCGAAGAAAGAAAAAAACCTCAGTTTTGCGAGTTATTGGCAATGACGTTAAAAAAAAAGCGAGGTATTTGCATCTCGGACAAACCAGACGGAGGTATACACAATTTTGTAGATATACACGCGTATGTTCATAAAATTTAGTCGGCACACGCAAGCGGTTGTTCATCTCGAAATAGTTCAAGATTGCACAGCTATATCGTAGACGAGAGGCGACTATAACGCTGCTCGCTCAGAGAGCGCACGTGCGATTTATACGTATATCGCATTTCGATGCATTACGAGTGCACGCGACGAGCCAAGAAACGTTATTTCGTGTATGCTTCCGATACTCTGCCTGCCAGAATAATGTAACAGAAACTAGCAAGTGCATTAGCACTCGACATTATTATTATTATTGTTATTATTCATGACTAGAACTATTAATCGTAATACTTATTATCACTTGTGATTATTATTATTATTATTATTATTATTATTATTAAAGTAAATATTCTAAAAATTATAAAAATATTAATATTGTTATTATTATTATCATTAATGTTTAATAATAAATGCAAAAATATCGATCATGTACGTAATGATCGAGCAAAACATCGCCACGCCAAAAATTGTTTATTGAATTTATCAATTAGTTAATCCGTTATAAAAAGGGGTTGATGGTCAACAATGGAAATAACAATTTTTATAGCATTTTTTTATTTAAATTGTTACTATTATTATTATTGAATTGAATCACCATTGTTATTATTGAATTGAATTATTATTATTGTTTTTTTTAACGCCCCCTAACATAAAAAAATAAATTTTTCAATCAGAAAAACTATTATTATTATTGCTGTTGTTATTATTATTATTTTTTAATTTACAATAGCGAGGGAACGCCCGACCATCGTTGTGAAGACAGAAAACGACATTGGAACGTAAATAATTATGTACATTATAGAAATTCACTATTATTAAATAGTAATATTTTTAGGATTTAAAAAAGTATCAATTGTTCGTAATAATTTGAATTTTGTTTCTAGTTTCGTTATTGTTGTTTCAGGGTATGGTACGGCTTAAAAAAGTATCTTAATGTTAATTAATTTGCAAGTTTCGGATTTCGAAACATAATGAATAATTTTGATGGGAAAAAAATGAAAACTCGTCGCAATGAATTGGAATATCATAGCCACGTGTTATTTTCGCTTCGACGCAAGTATCACTTTTAGCGGTTCGTTGTATCTGCCTCCGTTCCTCGCCGAGCGTGTAATCGCTGGATATCGATGACAAAACGTTGAGAACAATAACACAACAGTTGTATTATTCTTATCGCTGTTTATTTAATTTACATTTTTTACAGCTAGTCTTATCGCAGTTCCGCGTCCGCCGTAAACATAAGCGTCCAACATTTTCTCGGTTCGTAGGTCGAATGACGAATTAGCATAGTCGAATGAGCGAGCAGGAGAGCGATACGATGTCTTTGTCTCGTCATTGCAACCACGAGAAGATAAAACTCGCGTCGAGTCCGCGTCCTTTGTCCAGGCGTATCCGCGCGTGTTCGCAAATAATACTGTCAGCTGTGTTTTACGGATTAATTGAACGTTCGCTTAATCGGGAACGCGTACGCGAACGTGGATTACGAATCGTTTGGGTTTCCTTTGTTTTAGGTTTTCACTGAACTTTCCATCGATTTGCGGAGAGTGCGAATGTTTTTTTCTGAACACCCGCCTTGTTTTCCTCCTATTTTTCCCACCTTGATTCCTCCTGTCCCCCCCGTGAGGCCACAGCCGACTTACCCCCTCTGTACCGTATTCACCGTGCCATTTCTGAAAGGCATGGGGAAACTGCGGAAAACCTATGCCAGTACCCAAGTTCACCTCCCGGCAGCGGAACGAGTTTCATCAAAAAATTTCGAAGAAAAATCTCGACCGCCACCGGGATTCGAACCCGGGACCTCCCGATCCGCTGGCCGCGCCTTAGCCCGCACGGCCAATGTATCAGTTGGGTAATTTTGTATTTTAGTGGCTCTTTGAAAAGTCGTGCGCGATATTCTTATTAATGAAAAATAAAAGCAACGGCTTAGGGCTGCACGTTTTCGACCGAGTTGTCAGAAGTCAGACTGAAGATGGCCATCGGGTCAAAATTTCGTTCGCTAAAAAAAAAAGAACGATAGATTATTCGAAGGTTTCGGTCGAACGCGAAATGTTGGAGAGGAGGAGCGGATTGCAGTTGCGATGGCAACAGGGCACTGCGAGAATGCGCAAACGTTGGCTGCATTGGGTGAGATGCGGGAATCGTTTGTTTTTATGTTTTCCAAACGAAACGATTGACAGCTGTCGTCGTGAGAGAAATGTCGAGGCTTCGTTTGTTTTCTTCGTTTTTCGTTGAGGTCAGCGAAAGGTCACGGAAGCAAAATTTTCTCTGGTACTCGAATATACTCGATTTCGCTCGATATTATTTTTCCGAAATTGAAACGTGCTGGAACGTCGATAGGAAATATTCTGATGTCACGGATCGAGCTGATGATGTCCCTAGGCGGTTGTACGTTTTTTTTTTCTATAATCCTCTCGGCTTCTCCGCTTCGAGATGATGAGCAGGAACAACGAACTTCCGTAAACTCGGTAGGGCTATTCCTCGGTGCACGCGTACTCGCCGCGGGTGCACGTGCACCGAAGATCGTTCAGTTCACTGCCAGGTATCGACCAGTTCCCCGCCAGGTATCCCCCCATGGCCCCCCAACGCCCCCCCCCCCCCCCACTCCACACACGTTCACCCTCTCTTCAAACCGCCACTCTCGCCATCCCCACCACAGCTCGCTTTCGTCCCGCTCGACCGTTGTATCCCAACGCTACCACTCTGCCTTTTGTAACCCTTCCTCGTTTCCTTCGCCTACCTCGATTCACCCAATGCTACATTGTCCTGGAATCTACCATCTTGAAAACAAATTTTCGTAAAAATCTCCTACTCTAGGGAAACATGAGCTTGACGTAATTTTTCCGAAGCTGGGAAGATCAGCGCTCCCTCTTGGCGGTTCGTGTAGTTCGCATAATTCACACGGGCTACACAGCGAAATATTTGGCCGCGCGGGGACGCGAAACGCGCCAGTGGTTGGATCGTGGCCGAAATTAAAAACTCGTGTCTGATGGCACTTCGACTTGGCTACTTCATTGTCTAAAGTATTACTAGATAGAATGTCGGGCGAAACGTGAATCCAAAATAAGGAAATTTACACATAGCTAATTTAATAATAAATTAAGACTTGGATATGTTAATTTTTTACTTTCAATAATAACTTGAGTCAATGTCGACGATATTGGCATGTGCTTGACTGAGGTTTTGTCAATGACGGTACATTTCTACCAACTGTGCAACAAAAAAATATATCATTATCTCGATTTAATTAGTCCGTTAAGATAATCATATTGTTTTCGGTAATTATCTAAAAACTCACTATACATTGAATTTTCTAATGACTCCTGATTAATTTGTCGTTAAAATAAAACTTTCTATAATTTGCTAATTTGAGAATGTTACATATTGCCAAAATTTGAGACGAATACCTTAAAAAATGTTATTTCGAAATCTTCCACCATTTCCAACAACGACGTTTCGGAAAAATAATCTGTTTAACCGCGCAAGATCTCACGCAGAAAGAAAAACGATATTTCCGAAAATATAACACTGGGACGTTTCCTCGCCGCATTGGAGGCTTATCCTCTATTTTCTATCTTGAAAATCCTATCGAAATGCTTGTACAAAAATCCCTAATAATTTCGAAGTCAAAGCTACCACCACGTGACGTAAAAGTACGAGAGCTGAAGTTCCCATCGAAAATTCCTCAGAACTCAAAATAAACCAGACGTCAAACGGAATCATCGGACTCTCGGCTCGATTTTCATTTGATGCATTGTTTGGTCCGAAAAATATAAACTTGCTTCAATTTGTGAGGTTATGACGATCATGTCAAGGGCTTTAATCGTCACAACCGTCTCGGATTTACGATCGGTGTTACGATCCGGTAGTTAAGGCCCTTATTGTCTCTGTTCCAAGGAGACGAAAGCTTCCAATCCCCATAGACAACGATTGCACTGACCTCTAGCGGCAGTCAACGGCGGCGCGCACCGAGATGGCGCCCACATCGCTATACTCGGGCACTTTCGCTCTTTCCTTTGTTTCCATCGCCAAGCTACTGCGTTCTTCGTCCAAACAGTATGAATCAGCTTTTCTCTTTCTCTGCTTACAGTGTGTCCTTTAATGCCCTCTCGCCCTCGTCTCCCCGCAACCCACAAACTGCCTTGATCCTTCCATGACACGAACTCGTATCCCCGTCACTTCGTAGGTCGAGAATGGTCAGACCGCGGCCAACATTATCGACCTAATGCTAGGCACGCTCTCTACGGCGCATGCGCCAACGAACCGAGCACAGAGAAGTAGCCATACCTGGCGCTCTGTTTCACCATTAATACACTTTTCTTTTCATCCGCGCTACGAAGGAATTAACGCGAATATTTATCATTGAATTCCAGACTCGAAATTTAAGGAATTAACGGTTCTGATTTTGGAAAACTTTTTTGAATTGAGGTTACCTCGACGAGACTGTGTCGATGTGCAATTTGATTAGACATTTTTCTACTGGATTCGATCGAATGTGCAAGGGCGAGGTTTAGATTTTTTTTTATTAATACAAGTTGGGAGCACCACGTGACATGTGATCGGGTGCTGACATTTTTTAATCAAGTGTTCTGAATGATTATATATTTTTGATGTAATAAAACTATCAAGCTCTGTGTCTATATGTACTTAAGAGACTAGTCCATTTTTTTTTCTCGAAAAATTGTACTTGTTTACGAGAAAACTCAGTTTAGAACTTCGTGAGGTTGTATCGTTGTGTTTTGCTCCCGACAGAATCTCAAAAGATATTGTCAGCGACAAAGGACGCGACCGTTTTGAATTCAGGCACACTCTACGGTTTCTTGGATTTTGGAAAGTCGAGGAACGCTCGTGTAAAGTTCAATTTATAGGTTAGATTATTTCGTACGTGTGTATGAAGTCGGATTTATAGGTTATTTACAGAGAAAGAAATGCGACCTAACCTAAAAATCGAGCATTATTTGAATGTTTCTAGCGTTTGAATAAACTACTCTTTAACCTACAGATCGAACGCACTTCAAATTCTAGGTTAGGTTCACTTTAAGACCAAAGTTCGATGTTTCGTGCGAATCGAGTTCTTTACTCTCCAAGTGGGAGTCGACTTAACGCAGAAAACGAAATTCATTCGACTTTTAGGTTAGATTAAAAAAAAAACGAATTTTATTCGAGTTTTAGGTTACGTTAAAAATCGAACTTTATTCGACTTTTGGGTTATGTTAAAAAATCGAACTTCCTTCGAGGGTTAAGTTATAAACACGAACTCCATTCTCCTTTTAGGTTAGGGCGAAAGATGTATCTAACCTCTTTTCCGAAAAGCGGATTTTCATTTCTCTCGTTAGTAACAAAATGGCGACCGATTGAGTTCGCGAATTCGATTGAGAAAGCATTGAGAATATTTTCCGAGAAAACTTGCTGCTAATCTCGAGAGTGTTTCGCTAAGAACGACCAGCATTGTTTCCATCCGTTGACACGCGTGAATTCATTTCCGCGAGCGTTCACGGATGACGCACGTTTTCGAGGAGCGCTCTATCGCGAGGTTTCTTTGTTGGACGCTCGCGTCGCTCGAGGTTGAAAGCGATGCCTTTCTCTTGAATGAGTGCAACTCCGGCCGGGGCTGGCGAAAAAATGTACGCGCCTGCGCGCGAGGCATTGTCCTCCGGTGCACTCGTACTCATCGTATCGTTAACACGTTCGCGTAGTAGAAATTGATCCACCAAGTATGCACGCTCGTATGTCAGCTAAACGGATTCGACAGATTCATATTTCTACCCAATTTACATCCGGTTCTTCGAATACGAAGTGGACAGGACCCGATAGTCGAATTCGATCAGCCACCAGTTCGTTCACTTTTGAGAACGACCCGGGCGAACTCATTCGCGTCACAACTCTTCCTCTAAGCGACAAGCGTCACTTCTTTTTATCATTCTACACAGATCTAAAGATTTGTTATTTTTCAAAGAAATATTGCGTTTATGGACTTTAACGAAATGTAGCTGTTTTTAATTAATTCGGGATTTTAGCGCATCGTTTGAATCGTAAACGTTTTATTGATCAACTTTAATGGGTCATCTGAAAAAAAACATTTTTTATCACAACCGTAATGGGGTCTCTATTGATGCATTTGAATTCATAAGTGAAGAAAATAAACAATTAATATTTATAAACAAATTTCTATAAATGTATGAATCATGAAAGGTTCAATTATCCATATATAGAAATTGTAGAATTAAGAGTAATATTCAAATTCAATATTTTAATTAAAATTAAATATCCCAAAATCATTGTCAACCCCTGAACGATACAGTGATTATAAGTTTAATTATTCAATAATAATAATAAGAATTCATTAAAGTATTATTATTATTATTATTATTATTATTATTATTATTATTATTATTATTGATCACCATGAAATTATTACATAATTATCAATATTCAAATTAAAATTAAACATCCCGAAATAATTGTCACCACCGTGCCCAAATTTTGATGTGACTGTGCCAGAACAAAACTTACATAAACAAATAATACCGAATAAATATGTTAACGTAATTTGATTAAAAAATAATCGTCTAATTAACCGCGAATGAAATATTCATGAATAATAAAACGGTTCGTACGATTTGTATAAAAATTATAGTTTCGCAATAAAAGTGTAATATTACATGGGATTGGCTTTAAAATGCGATTTCATATTGCGAGCACGATGAAAGTTTTATATCTCGTAAAAAGTCCGGTAATCCCTGCGGGTTTTCCGTGGCGGAACGAAGAAAAGAATTTGCGAGACTGGCGGTAAAGTTACGGCCCTGGGGTACGACCGGCTGCTGGTTTGGTACGAGGAAGAGAGAGACGGCAAGCACGAATGAGACAGCCCACGCAAGTGCGCGCACAGCGAGTACGGGCACAGCTGATTTTGACGTTAGTGTCATGGCGCTCGTGGGCTTCCGCCAGTACAAGCATGTCCGAAGTATAACGCGAGAATAAAATCCGCGTTGAGTTCCGAGTCCGAGTCTTTCGCGAGGATTGTTAATTTTACGATCCAATTCTCGAGCGACGCAACATTCATGTAAAACTTCCAAAAGAGACTTAACGGGATATCACTCCAGTCTCCGAAGTATTTTCGAGAGCCATGTTTTCTTTGTGTCTCGAACCGAGTTGAGATTTACATCCCGTTTTCATATTTTTTCGAAAACCCGTCGACTGTGACTCAACAGATTTGTGTTTGGGTTTGTTTGGGTTGTTGAATTCTCGTTTGTACATTCCTTAAGAATCCTGTCGGAGATAAAGAGAAAAAGAGATAACGAAAAAAAAAGATCGTTTGGCGACGACGAGAATTGCTAGTGTTCAGGGGGCTGCTAAGCGCGCCACTGTCGCCCTCTCGTCGTGGACCTATCCCACTTCGAATCGCGCAACCGAGTCAGGAGAAAGAGGCGAAAGAGCGCCAGTCGCTAAAGAGCAGTGGCACGAGAACGACGCAAAACGGAAGCGCTGCATCGCACGCGAACGATCTCCCCTTCTCTCTCTTTCTCTCTCTGATCGACGTTGCGCGATGTGTTGAACGTTCTCGTCTCCTTCCAATTTTCACTTTCTTTTTTGTTTCCACAGTGCGGAACGTTAACTCTCCTCCAATCAGTGCCGTCTTTTCGCGTGTGTTTTTTTTTTCTTCATTTTACTTCGACGGAAGATCCACTTTCCACCTAGTCGTACCAGTGGGGAGAAAAACTATGTTTGACATTGTGGCGATTCTCGCGAAACGAACCAACGGGTTATGAATTGTGTTACCGCTGGATTATCAACGCTCAGCAGTTTTCATCCGAGTCCGGTGAGTTCTAGGGTCGTAAAGTATATCCTGGACGAAAATAGTCCGAAATAACGCTTGAATTAATTCCGCGGTATATACGTTTTCCTGAATTACTTCCGTCAGTTAATTCGTTCAAATTTCATGGTTTTCCACGCGAACGTGAAATGAGAAATAATGACGTTAGAATTTCCGTACATCGCAACGACTTTTTTCCACTTTTCATTTTTTTCTGTTTATCATTGTCCCAAACGATATTTTTCGTGGAACTTCAAGTTCTAACGAAAAATAGCTTACGTTCCGGAATTGAATTTCCATTCCTTGGCGCGAATTTTAACGTCGTTACCAATAATTACGACCCAGAATTAACACGAGTGTCACTTGCCGTTTTCCGAGAATCGCTAAGATCTCAATTCAACGTAATTACCCCCAATTCCACCCTAATCAGGATTAATTCTCTCTTATTGACGTTAATCAGAGAAAGATTTCGCCAGTCCTCTCCCCTCTCCCGCGCCTTTCTCCATTCGGTTCCAACACACCGTCCATTACATATTTCCAAAATGTTAAATTTTGTATGCGGAAAAATTGGCAAAGTTACGCGAGGGATCATCGCGTCGAGCACGATATTCGAGATTCGATTGTTTCGAGCCATCGAACCGCGTATCGAAAAACTTCGTTCCACGAACGGGGCTCGAACTTTTTTTCGTTCGCGTCCGGTTGAGCGCATCCCGTGGTAGTAGCCTAAAGCGACGAAAAAAAAACAAGTCTTTCCTCGAACAGTGCCATTTCCACGAAACGCCATCTGTGTTTTCTCTCTTTCTCGCTCGAACTACTTATATTCGTCGGTAGAGAAAAATACACTTAAAAATTATTTGCAACAGCTAGAAATGATCGCTCGACGCGCGCATTTACGAGGCACCTAAACTACTCCCCCCCCCTCCCATTCTCCCCCTACCTGTCCATTCGTCAAATTAGCTTCGAGGTTTTATTCGTACGGGGGAAAAAATGTTTCGCAGCGGAACTCGCAGATCACGCGGCGTTCTCTAGAAAATTGCCGTGTCCGGTGAGACTTCGCGGCGGTTTGTTACCACCGCAATTTTTTTTTCTCGTCAGAGGGCGCCGCGGAGTGGGGGAAGGGTTGGCGAGTAGGAGAGAGAAAAAGACGAAGCGGGAAAAAGTCATTCCAAGAAACGTTCGCGAAGGTGCCCATTATTCGTCAGTAAAATAAGTAGGCTGACGAAAAATGCGCATTTTTGTCAACTTGTTTATGGTTTTATTTTTGAAAATATTTCCACCTCGATTTGAGGACGATAATTTTTAAGGGGGTTGGAAAATCGCGTGATGCGAGGATGAAAGTCGTTTTTGTATGGAGTATGGAGGGAAATGGTTGTGACGGTGCGTACAATCGCGATGACTCGGAACGATACCCGGATGGGTGACCGCGCTCGATTGTACTTCGAGTTTCGAACTTCCGGTGATGTAGATGTAACTCAGTGATGGCGGAGAACGTCACCGAGGGTTTTTCGCACTTGCCCTGTACCCTCGTGAAAACACGATTGCAGTAGGGGAAAGGCGGCGTTTACCGGGGTCGATACTCGGATGGGTGACCACGCTCGATCGTACATCGATTTTCGAGATTTTCATATACATCGTGATCGATGTATATGAAATTGAGTGATGGTACCGAGCGTCGCCGGAGGTTTTTGGCAGTTTCCCTGCGCCCTCGTGTAAATACGGTTGCAGGGGGAACGGTCGGGCGTAACGCCGTGTTAGGGACCGGTAAAGATGGGGGAAGTGTAGGACATCGAGATAGAAAGATCGTTCAAGGTCGTTAGGCTAATAAGGGCGTGAGGTTACGCTAATATCTGAAATATTTCTAAAAATTCGTACGCATCGTTCAATCTTCATTAAAAGTGCTTACGTTTGGGTTTGGGTTAATTTTATTAATTTTAATTAAATTGAATGGATTTTTTTAAAATTAAATTAAATACATTTTTTTAAATTAAATAAATAAAAAAAATTTTTTAATTAAAATTTATTCAAAATCAAATAAATTAAATTTTATTTTAATTGATTTAACTTACTTTTAAAAAATCATCCAGAGCTTTTACGTCATGACAATAAAAACTTCCTCCCATTTGATGATTTTTATTTTTTTCCGTTTCGGAAAAACCAGACTTTCTTCATTTCTGGTTTATCGCATGTGCTGCTGGTGATATTCGTCTCGAGATCTGGCGCAAAAAAAAACGGCAACGTAATGCCGTGATTCGTCAAAAATCGCGCGCGTCACGCACGCCACTGGAAATTACCTGAAGATCGACATTGGTGAAACTACTGATACAGAACACGTTCACGAGATGATTCGACGTTGAGGGACATTTTTCTTAGCGGACTTTGAACATTAAATCGAATGACGGTTTTATGCATTTGTAAAATCAGTCGGAGAGTCTGTGCTCGACTGTGTGGCCCTTGAAGAGAGATCGAGTTCTAATTTTTTTTTTAAGTGAATATAATCGGGGTTACAAGATCGAAATTTCGTACACAATTAATATATGGTTTCATCGAGCTTCCGTATTTTTTTCAAACCCAAACAATGAAGTTATTATTTTAACGTCCGTAATGACATTGAATAAAATAAATCGTTACATCTTACGATTATTTTCACCCGCAAATTATCAGATCTAAAGAATATCCTCCGAAATTATCGAAATTCCATTTTACCACAATAAATAAAACATTGACAAAGTTCTGATTTTCGAAAAATCAATATGCGTTTTTTCGCTCATTGAACCCAGTACGATTTTTATTTATCACGGTGCACCATGTATTTATATAAATTGATTTTTCATACCCCATCTACGATATTCAAAACATATTCCATCCTTTTGGTCATCAATATCGGATGGATACTTTCGTCACGGGTTTTTTCAAAAATATGTTCGAAAATTCCCGAAACACCATGCTGCGAAAAAAAAGAATTAATTATTTGCAAAAAATAGCAATTTCGCAGTATTCAATTGCTCGTATAAAAAAATCATTTCTTCGTACGATAAAAAATAATAATCGATGGAATGTGAATCAATAAAGATATGACAGAATAAATAAATAAACGTAGTTTTAAATAAATACATAAATAGTAGTTTTATTGAGCAATTAATAAAAATAAAATTGATACTGAATAAATAAATATATAAATCATTAAATAAATAATAAATAAATATAAAGTGAATGAATAAATAAATAGATAAAAGTATTAGTAAACAAAAAGGTAAAAAAGGTAAAAGGTAAAAAAGTTAAAAAAAAAAGATAAAAAACAAAAAAGTAAAAAAGGTAAAACGAGTAATGATCGTTTGAGGGCAATAAGTGCGTGAGAAGATTTTCAGGATCGATGATCGAGAAACAATTCGATCGATCCCACGGTTCGATTGTACAGCTACGATCAATGACCGAAGTCTTCGATAATTTAGTGTCTGATGCCCTATTGACGAGAATATGGGCATTGGTAAATTTAATTTTTTGCGAGTCGGACGGTTGCCCCTTTCCGGCGTCCAAGACGACATGGCTGGTAGTGGGGGGCTTAGGGGCGGAGTAAAACGGAATCCAACGCTCGTAGTTTATTGGCTGCCCCCCCCCACTCCTCAACGAAAGCCACTTTTCCCTACAGCCTTTCGCTCTGTTGGCTGTAGAGGTTAAATCATTTGGCACTTCGTGTATTAACTGCAATTGCCAATGGAAAAAACGTCGATCACTGATTAGGGCCGATTATACAGAGACTTTAACAATCTCTTGATTTACTATCAATTATTCGAATATCTCTAATCATGGGGTTGGCTGGGTTGAAAATAAAAAAAAATTTTTTGTTTATATTAATAAATATCATTTCGGGCTGAGTAGGAAACCCGAACTTCGATTGACCAGAAAGCTCGAAATTCCGAATTTTAATAATCCGAAACTACAAATTTCGTGAAGGTTTACGAAATTTATTTGGGTTCGTTAATTTGATTTTAAACCCTTGATTTTAAACAAACCCAAAAAAAAGCTCAAAAATTTACGAAATTTGTAGTTTCGGTATACCTATTCAAATTCACAATTTTGAGCTTTCTGATCATTCGAAATTCGGGTTTCCTACCCAACGCCTACAATTTTTTATATTAATTTTAAAAAACATATTTTTTCATATCAGTCAATATAATTTTTTAATATAAATAAATAAATATAATTTTTTAAATTGTTTTTATTGTTGTCCAAACCTTTTTTTTCTATCGCGGTTTTGGAAAATTTCTAATGAAAATAGGTCAAAAATTTCGAGACCTTTTCCCGTGAAAGTAAAGAATAAAAGAGAGCGATTATCGTTGCTTGAGCGTTACGTGGACAATGCTAAATTTCATAATTTCCAGGCGAGCAAATAGTTCCGCGATCTTTCGCGTGTGTCACGCACGCGTCGAATGGCGCATAGACGCGAGTCGTCGCGGCGCGTGGCTCGAAGAAATATCGGGCTGGTAAAAAGCTCCGAGAGACGCATCGCTAAAATCCGATTCAACGGAGTTTTTGGCACTCGTTTTTACCGGATGTGAAAAAAACGAGAAAATATCAACTCTCCCTACGAATGTGGCCACGTGACGCGTCCTTCGACAGTCCCACGAGAGCAGACGTGACCTAGCCCATTTTTTCTACCCGGTGCCCCTAATTCGGCTCCCTTTTCGTTTCTATTCGTATTCGTGGCTCAACGTAGGTCTTACGTAATCCTCACCCGTAAAATGCCTTCACGCACTCGCCTTCAACGATTTATCCCAATCGAAAAAAAGGGAGAAAAAAAAGCTTATTCTACAGGGTTAAATGATGGCTCAAACTGCCAAATGGTCCTCGTCGTAAAAACCTGCTGAAAATGCAAATTCAGGATTTTTCCCTCGCGAAGATTCATCGTGAAGAACGGAGCTTTCGAAATCGTGGATTATTGGAAATGAAAGCTTTGCGGAATTCGGTGTGTGCTCACAGGGCGAAGGAAATGATGATGGACTCCCCAGATTGAACGGGGTTGAATTTATCATCACTGGAATATAAGAATTCCTTTTTTTCTCGAATTTTTATTTGTTTTATTTGAAATATCATTATTTAAGCGTATTACTTTTTTATTTTTACTTTTATCTAATCTAGTTAAATTGAACTTCCATTTTTGTATTATTCTCTAATCGAATTGAATTCAAATTTCATTTTTTATTTTGTCTTGATAACCAATCAAATTGCATTGAATTTTCATTTTGTATTTTTTTTATTATTTAATCGAATTAAATTAAATATTTATTTTTTATTTGTATATATATATAATAGAGTTTTATTTGCGCAACTTTTTTAAAAAGTTTTTACAAAATATTTTTTATTTGTATTATTATCTAAATAAATATAAAAAAATATATCTCAGGGATAAGCAACAATTTCAAACAAACATTCTTGCATTTATCGATAATTTATTTATTTCGCATTCGCGTAGATTTTTGCTAAAAAAAATGTTTACTTCTCACCAAGTCTTAAATGATGAAGTTTTAATCGTTCGATGCAACAAACGTTCCTTATTATCCAAACCCAACGAAGTTTCAATTATAAACATTTTAAATTAACATAATTTGGAATGATTTTTATTCGAAATTATAAACATTTTAATTAACTTAATTTCGAATAATTTTTAAATTAATGCTTAATTTTGATGAACAAAATTTTTTAATTTTCCACTTTCCGGAATACTGTATTTAATTTTCTGCGATAGGACACAAGTATTGCTGCATAATAACACACGCCCGTGTTTATTTGCTCTCTTTCGTTGATACTGCTGCCATTCTTTGGAGACGCTAGCGCAGGTTGCGCGTGCTCCTCAAAAATCGATTTATTATACACGTGTGGAATTCCATTGCGTGCGATGCAACGATACTCGACACCCGATATAACCTATGCGCGCGCGTGCGTGCGCAAGCTTATCAGACTCGTCAGGGATGACGAGAATTACGCGACACTTCGATCAAGGAAAAATAAAAATGACCGCGTGTCACCGAAGCTAAGTAAATAATTAAAACAAAAAAGAGAAAAAAAAAAAGAATTGACCGGGCGCATGCCAAACTCGTCGGTGCACTGTAGCGAAGCCACGTGTTCACGTGTCGCCGTTCAGTCTAGCACAAATGCGGTACAAAATCGTAATAAAATAATCTTTTTCATTTATTCGATGTATATATATTTATTGATAATTATCCTACCTGATTTTATACCATTGAAGTTTGCAAAGAAAATCAATTTACTTTCCCGAATTTCTACGATCGTATTTTCGTTATCAAAAGAGTTGATCAATTACATTAATTATTAATAATACATTTTTGTTTGATATACAATCGTATCGTATATCAAATATTTGGACATATTTGGTTGGATTGTCAAGTAACTCAATTTCTTTCTCGGTTTTCGAATCCAAAGATACTTAGAACTTTTTTTTTTCAAAATGTTTGTCAAGTCTCTTTTTGGCAGGTTGAAGCCAAAAAGATGCTGAAATAAAGATTATCTAGGATTTTCATTCGGCGATCTGTTAACTAAATTTAAAAAATATTATTTTGGATTACAATGAAAATTACCTTAGTCACCCTGTAAATATAAATAAAAATAACTGGAACAACAACGATAATAATAATAATACAAATATACAATATAGATAATAATATGAAAATTAATAATAATAATAGCAATAAAAATAATAATAATAAAATGATTTGAAGGTGGAGTGACGATCGTGTCCCATATTCGGTACAGTAATTACCAGGATTATAATTACCACGATAATTATTCTTCACGTGCCCTTGCGGACTAATATACGATCTCATCCCTTTAACTCGTCACTTTTCTATTCTTAGTTTCTTCGAGACCCCTAAGAGCGTTGCCCACATCTATTCTTTTCTGGTGCAGTCAATCGCGTTTGCTAGAAGGAGTAGGGTAACTCTATAAAACTGGTGTCTGTACAGGTACCTTTACGATCGAGTATTGGTTGCGTAATCACAGCGGGTTTAAAGAAGATTTTCAAAAAGACGTTAAGGTATTAAAAAACGATGGATATTGAAATGCTTATTTTATTATTCTCCAATTTGCAACCTTTACTGGTTTTTACATCCGACACTCACGACGCGAGTTTATTAATCTTACGTTCTAAAATAGAATAAAAAATTTCAAAAAGTATTGCGTCAAAATTTTGTGTGATTGAAAATAGGATTGGTCGAGATGTTTTTTGAAAATTTTAGGGATCGTTTTTGGAAAGTATGTTTCGGAATAATCGCGATTAAAGTTTGGAAAATAACCGGATGGTGACTCCGTCCATTAAATCGTCTCTAACTTTTGGAATTTTTCAAATATCAGAATAAAAATTTCCAGACAATATTCTTGAGACTTCTGAAGAGTTCTAATGTTTTTCAAAATTCTTAAGGGCCAGCGATACAAAAATTTGTCGAAAAATATTTTTTTATTCGCTCGAGCCACTGCGAGTTGGATTCCTGCGACGTTGAAATCACGTTTTCCCTAAGACTTTCTATTTTTGTCATTTTTAAATTCCGTATGGAATACGGAAGACAGTAACGTCGTGACAGATCGTTTCCTTTGTTTGTACTCGTTTATTTTGACTTTTAAGACTATGCGAGATTAGAAAGAGATAGGCAGGGGGGAGGGGGCTGATTCACGCTTATCTGCCGTTGAAACTCATTCGTGACGTCGCCAAAGCAGCGATGACGCTCGTTGCCTTGAATTTAATTATTTGCGATACGCAAGCGGAAATAAATAAATCATTGATGAAATGTTCTAGCTTAATTTCTCTATTTCTTTTTCAATATAATCGTAATTAAAATACCTCAATAATTATACAAATCTTTCTTGTGATAACATAGAATTCAAATAGAAAAAAAAAAATATGTCGCCAAATAATAGATTTAAGGAAATAAAAAAATGAGAAAATAAATTTCGTTGCGTCGTAACGATGCGAACTTCAGGTCCATAGTAACGTTGGGTTCGACGAGATCGCTCACCTGCACACGAAAAATGAAATTTCGAGGGGAAGAATGAGCGCGTGAAAATAATATTCTGGAACACGATGCAGCTTGTGGAAAGTTCGATGTTGCGATGAAATGCAATGATTTTCTTTTTCTTTTTTTTTTCATCATTATCCAAAGATTTTTTTGGAAACAAAAATGGTCTTTATATAGATTTATAAAAATTATATATGAAAACGTTTGAGTGATTTTTGAAGTCCAAAATGATTCTTGATATTTTCTTTATTTTTATTTTATCCAAATTTTAAGCTATCCGTTTTTGTTTCATTTTATCCAAATTTTAATTGATCCTTTTTTGTTTCCATTTTCTGCATATTTTATTCTAACCATTTTTATTTTTCCAATTTATCCCAACTTTATTCTATTCCTTTTTTCTTCATTTTTATCATTATCCAAAGTTTCATTTTCACAGAGATCCTATTTTTCCAATAACGCTGAAGGTTGTATCACGAAGGCTTAGCAAAAATCACATTTTTTTCGTCACTTTACAATTTTTTTTTCCATTTGCCAAATTCGAGTTACAAAAATGAAGTAAATTTCTTTTTTTTTTCAAATTCTTATTATGTTATATTAACCTTTAATTCTTATTATATCAACCCAAAGTCACCAAAATATTATCAATGAAAATACGTAGAGGAATAATTTATTTGTGGTCCAAAGTTACAAACTTGAACCCTGTAGCTTCCAATGAGGATTTGGGAAACTGTTCGATCGATATCCTCATTTTATCAATTCTAGAAGACTCCCTGCTATCCTCTACGTAACGGGCGATCGATAAACCGTAAAAAAAAAAGAGTGGAAACTCATTGCATTACAGTATCCTGAATCATTCAGCAACACGTGGCTTCCGAAGCAAAATAATTGGCCGATTGAAGTATCGTTGTCCCTGACTGGATTCGATCGAAGTGGCGTCAATTCGAATACTAGTAATCCCTATTTCGAGCTCGGAGCAGTATATAGAGATTCCTTCTTCGTTTGACTCCTTTCCGAATGGCAGGGTGGCAAGGACTTGGGTCGACCCAAAAACTCTCCAGGGTCATGCGAGGCCTTCGTCTCTGGTGCAATAAGCTAACGTTTCTCTTTCATCAACTCCAGCAGCAGTCCCTGCTCCAGTTCAACCGTTCCACCTCGTATCCAATTTTCGAAACGTCTTTCACTCTCGTTTCTCAAAGTATCTTTCATATCATAATACCGCTGCTTCGTGTCAAGTGAAACTTCAATTTTTCACCTTTTCGATCTTTTTCCAATTCCTTCAGATTTGCCTCAAACTCCGTTTGCTTCGCTAAGTGGAATCCATTCTAAGGAAATCCGCAATTGGACAAAAAATCATTCCGAATTGGGCCAATCGTAGATTGACAAATTTCCAATTCTGGCTAGCCACTCGATTACAGTGTTTTAGTATTTTATATTAGGCTTAGTAAAAAGTAATCCATTAGTTTCTGGAGTCAACCAATCACGAACCTGTCGCACAAGTTTCTTTGGCACGAAATCTCAACTTTTCAACGCCATCTCTAGTGTAACCCAATCGGACTTGTAAAACCCAAAATACAGATATAAGTAAAGCCATCTATTGGAAAAATCATGGATTTCTTTTTACTACACCGAATATTAGACAGTTTTTGATGTTTATTAAATACTAGTTATTTAATATTTGAGACTAGATAGAGACTAAATAGATAATAAAAACTAGCTTATGTGCTAATCCAGAGTTTAATCTATCTCCGAACCAAATTTCATCAAAATCCGTTACGCCCTTCTAGCGCTAAGGAGTAAGAAATATGCACAAATATCAACTTTTGAATTTATAATTTTCGTTTGATTGAATAACTCAATATTTAAATGTTATTATTTATTATTAAATTATTATTATTTTATTGATTATTAAAGATTAAATTATTTATTATTAAATATTAAATGATCAAACTTTCAATAATTGCGTTTGGAAATAAAAAAAAATAGTTGAGTGTTTTATTCCACATTTATACAAATAATGGTAAATGTGAATTATCGTTGTAGAAAATCGGAGTTTCACTGTACGTAGAAATCGATAAGTGTATTTATTGCCAACGAGAAAAAGCATCGCACACGAACGTTAATTTACGCGCTGGCCGGGAGGAATTTTCATCCCTTGTGGTTTAAAGGCTGATTCGTGTATACAGTTGCGTCAAGAAGTTGTCAGACGTAAGCGAGGAAATTGCGACAGGGCTGCAATTAACGCGAAACTACCGTGTCTTATATACGAACTCTGTACGGTGTGTGTGTGGGCGTCAAATAGTAACTTCCATGTTTACGCAATCTACCTTCGCATGTTAATTCAGTACCGAGGTGAAATTCGAATGAAACGATAATATTTGTTTTTTCGTGGTATCTTATTTTTTTCGAAAATTACTGAACGTTTTTTCGAAAACGTTTGTTTTTTTACAAAGTTACATAAAAAACTTGTAAACTGCGAAAAACGATTTTAAGCAACACAAAATAAGGAAACATAATGGAGAATTTTGGTCTTTACGATGCAATATTGGAAACTTCAAATTCTGACAATCAATATTAATTAATTTTTTATTTATTAATATAGTCTATGTAATTTATTTTCTATATTAATTTCTTTATTATATATTAATATAGTCTATGTAATTTAATTTCTGACAATCAATTCAATATTGTATTGTAAAATGGTGAAATTATAAAGATTTTAATAAAATTAATGAACTTTTTTTTTTTTTTTGGAAATGTTTTTTTACAAACTTTCATCGTAAACTTGTAAGCTGCGAAAAAGAATATTGCACAATAAAAATAAAGAAATAAAATTGAGAATATTCGTTTTCACGATGCAATATTTTGGAATCTCTATTTTTTACAATTTGACATCTTCTGGTAAAATTTGATGAAATTATGAAAAGCTGTTTAGGAAATCCGTGGGTATCCGCCATACCGACTAAGCATTGGTGAAGCTATCTCTGAATATACGCGGGCGTTGATTTACAACTTCCGGTTAACGGAGAAACTTGAAGTGAAACGATCGCAAGGAGGGTGCCAAATTCGTTGTCGTATTTCAGGGTGTGATCGAGGAGCAGGGTCATCGAGAGAATGAGTGACATGAAGAATCTCGCGTTCGTAAGCGGCGGTGGCTCGAGGTACAACGGTGACGAGCAAGTGCAGTTCGTCGCTGACGGAAGTCATCAAGTCACGATAAGATCTCCGCCACCTACGGTGCCGACCTTGAATCTCGAAAATCTCAACAATGCAGTTTTGGGGTGAGTTCACGTCAAAACTACAAACCGAATCAAAATTTCACTCGTCCGAAAAATCCCATTGGTATTTTTTACAAATTTTCAAACTGACTTTTCTCGAAGACGATAACATTTTTCCGGTCAAATCGAGCATCGATCTTTCCAGAATAAATAGACGAAGGGGATGGTTCTCTTATTTACCTTTAAATATATTTCAATTTCGAGAAATCTCGGTCAAAAAGATTCAGCTATTTCTGTCGCTCTCGTAAGTCACGTGGTACAACTTCCGGTTCGTCTTAATAATGAAGCATGACGGTTTGTGTCGTACAGTATACGTGTTTTTTTTTTTCAATGCATTTTCCCCTATGGTTTTCACGTTTCACCGTACACGCTCTTATCAAAGTTCGTTTCTGAGCTGAATTTTCTTTCATCGTGACTCGGATTCTCATTCGTCCTGTCTTCAATCTTTTTTATCGAAATATGTAATCACGTTCGCGCATCGAATCTCGAGATGGAAAAATAACGTTACGGGGAAACCGGAAGTAGAGAGGAATGAAAAAAAGCTGACGATCGATATACAGGAATACATTGAGGAATTCTTTTTTTTTTTATGTTCTCCAGCTCCGCCTCTTTTAGAGAATACGTTGCAGATATGGAGAGAGAGAGAGAGAGAAAGAGGTCTCTCGTAACCCGGCAGACTCTTATCGACCGGCAAGGTTGTCGTTTGACCCGAATTTCATTCGGAGCCTGCTCCTCTCGGTGCAGCTGCACCACCATCGATGCACCCCTTCTTCACTTCACACCGTCTTCTTTCTTCCTCCTTTCATCCCTTCCGCTCTTCTTCATTCTCCACACTCCGAACCTGCATTTTTATTTCGCTCGACAAACGTCACGACATCTTCAATCTTTTTTTTTGTCTCTGAGCTTCATCCATGTGGAATCTTCCGTCCAGTGCGTTAGGAATGAGGCACCGAGTATCCGATTCTTTCATTTGAAATTCAACAAAAAAAAGTGAACAATTTCTGGAACCTTCAAATTTTACTATTTTATTATCAACATGACATGTACAAAATAACGTTGATTTATGAGATTTTCAGCCATATTTTTTTTTTTCGAAAACGACGAATATCGTGACTTTCAAAATTCATAAATAAATTTGGGTTTGTTTGGGTTTGTTTGGGTCAATTAATGAACTTTAATTTTTGTATACTGAAGAGAAGAAAATAATTTCCTTTCGCCAACTATCGTATGTCTGACTGCAAAAAAAAGCTTTTTTTAATTTGGCACTATAGATAGTAATTACCGAATTTTTTTATCACACGTTTATCAATTTTAGGATGTATTATTAATTTTTTTTTTATTTTCTGAATTTCTTGATGCAATCTGATCGATTTTTTTTAAATCCAAAACTAATTTTTTTGATAATCAATTGGACTATGAAAAACAGCATTGAGCTGAGGGCTAACAATAATAGACCCGAGAAATAGTCGCCCAAATAACGTCGTTGCGTGTTGTTCGAATCCTCTTTAATGAAATACCTAACGTCGAATAGTGGGTCCCCCTCCTCAGGTCGAGTGTACCATCAGAATATATCGTGATTGGGGATCACGTTGAATGAAACTCGGATGGGTGTGTAACGAATGATTATAATAAAACAGGCATCCTAGCAATGTCTAGAAATTCATTAAAGATGGAGCCTTCGGTCGAAGGGTGGATTTAGTGGTTGAGAGGGAAAGAGGGAAGGGGGGATGCTATCTACATAGATTGGGGACTGAAACCCAAAGAGTCCTATGAGATTGAAACTTGCATCGTTAGGATGCAACGAAAAAACGATTTTTTTACCCAAATTATCTTCAGCACCCTTGACCTTTGAAAAATTAATAAATAATTTTTTACGATTTTATTTTAGCGATTTTGAATAATTTTATCAAGTGATTTTTATTTAATGATTTAGGATAATTTTATTGTTTTGTTTGGCGTATTATAATAATATTGATTTGTAATTGAATTTCGATTTAATTGGATTTTAGATCATGAAAGTAAAAAAGTTGAAAATATATCGAAGTTTCCATCGTTGAATTGCATTGTTTTCGTTAAAATTCATATCTTTCTTTCAATTCTGAAACGAAATTGTTTCTTTTTCTTCAATTGCGATCGAATATATCCAATAAGTATAAAACATTGGATTTTCAGAGTTCGAGATAGTCCAAAAAAATATTTAATCGTTCGAAAATAATTGTCGTTAGATTTCGACAAAAATTCTTGAAGCCAACTTCAAGGTCACGTGGTTGTTTGGTACTTTGATGAATTTGGTGTTTTTTTGTTAGCTCGAGTGAAAACGGTCGGGCTATTTCAGGGATGTTGATCGTAGAAGTTTGGATGAATGATATCACGAAGGGAAGCCAACAAAACGGCTAGACAGGGGAACAACGACGTAGAAACGAAGATGAATTACCGATACGATTTTCGTGAGCCCAAGTTTGCTTTCGTTCATTAATCCTCCCCTCGTGACGTCACAATTGATAATTAATCCTTTCTTGTTTTCTTTCACATCGATCGAGCGACTTATTCGCGTCGGTCGTCAATTTTTCATTGGACTAACGACACTATAGCCTCGCCGAAGACGATAAAAAGAAACGGGGATGATAAAAATAACCTGATGAATTGTCGCGACTGTTATGAAGTACTAGGGCTTACGCCCCCACGTGCACCTGAAACCCTTCTCCCCGAGACTCACCCTGACGACCTCAAGGGCTCCCAATCATCGATTATTCCATCCTGCCACGGCACATTATCCTGTCTCGTCCTTTTTCCCGTTGGAATCCTATCTCGTTTGCCCAAGCACTCTAATGACTCTCCGAAGTGTACGCGTGTTTGCTCGACAGCTAAAATTATGTTCGCGACTGGTAGCGAGGTTACTTTAAGGGGTTGGGTTACTGGGACAACCGAAGAATCAGAATTTAAAAAAAATATTATTTTTAAGTGACGAAACGGAATTTTCAAAAGTCGTTTGTTTTTTTTTATTTTTATGTACATGAAACGTGTCGTACATTATGTTCGCGACTGGTAGCGAGGTTACTTTAAGGGGTTGGCTTACTGGGAAGACCGAAGAATCAGAATTAAAAAAATATTTTATTTTTAAGTGACGAAACGGAATTTTAAAAAGTCGTTTGGTTTTTTATTTTTATGTATATGAACGTATCGTACATCAATGGGTTTGTGCCAAATTTTGGGAAAAGTATTTGTAATTGAAGAATTTATAAAAAATCTGTTTGAAAAGAAGATTTTTTCTTTTGAAAATGGCGTCGTTTGGGTCAAGTTGACACACTTTCGAAGTCGTAAGTCCAGCTTGCGAGATAAGAGTTAAAATGATAAAACTGGAGGGGAGGTTTTTTTATTACTCGTTTTCTATTTATTATTTTGTCATACCCAAATTGAAAGTAGATATTTCTACTGACAATACGTAAAAACATTCGAAGGTTTTTAATCTGAATATCGACAACAACAAAATCGGGGTAGTTTCAAAGAGTATTTTTCGAAAATAAAATTTAAAAAAATGATAATAGAAGAAGTCATTTCTTCTGTACAATTATGAGGAGGAAATTATTTAAACCATTTTAAGAAGGAATTGTACCAAGACGTAATACCAAAAAAAGAAATTTTTTCTTCGAGCATTTTTCTCATGAACTAATTCGAGAGAATAATTATTCGACTAATTATAAGAAATTGTATTTTTGAGAAATAATTTTGAAAAATAATTTCTCTACGGAGTAATTTAAGTACGTATTTTTATCCAAGTAATTTTTTTTTAAAGTAACTTCAGTAAGTAAATACAAAAATCTTTTTCTTTTTCAAATTATTGCAAGGAATTTCTTTTTCAATTATTGCATTTAAATAATTTACCAAAATATTGTTTTCGAAATGTTATTTCAACGAATAGTTTATTCAAGACGTAATTTCAATGAACAATTTTTCCAAATATTCATTCTCACCTCATAAATTCTTCAAACGTCATAAATACCTAGTTTAGATAAACTCGCTCGTAGACAAAGCGTTTGACGTAAATGTAGATGTACGCGGACTCGAAAATGAATTTGCTTACTAGGAATGAAAAATAACTCGAGGTAGATACAAAATAACGTTGAAATAAGTGGCAGAAAAAGCGTCAACGTTCGATGAATTATTTATGTAGATCGACGTAGAAACTTGTATCGATCTCATCGTCCTGACCTTCCCCCCCCCCCCCCCTCTTCCCTTCCCCTTCCATACACACGTGCACGTAATGCATGTATAATCTTCAGATTTACCCACGCGAGTACGAAGATACGTCGTCGCGACGATATTTTCGTAGGTTTCTCGTATACGAGTATGAAAGAGTCAGAGATAGACCGAGAGCCAGAGAGATCGATGCCTCGCGACGTCAGCCTTGCCAAACGTTAAAACCGCGAATACCACAATCATGTTGCATACGAGAACGTAAGACTAAGCGCACCGAAGATTTTTTGGCACTGAGGAGCGACTATGCACTCGATTGTGTCGTGTCTTTCTGCACCTGCTTTTGGGTCTGTGGTAACGTTTGAAAAAAAAACGTGGAAGGCTGCTTATCCCTGCAGGGCCACTGAGCCTATACCTAAGGATTAGGCTTGGACAAATTTTGTTTTTTATTGTTAAAGTTATAAAATTTTATTTGATTTTTTATTCGTAAAATTATAACATTTCATTTTTTTTTATTCTGTAAATTTTAACATTTCATTTTATTTTTTATTGTATAAATTATAACATTTCATTTTATTTTTTATTCGTAAAATTATAACATTTCATTTTATTTTTTATTGTAAAAATTATAACGTGTCATTGTATTTTTTATTGTAAAAATTATAACATTTCACTTTATTTTGTATTCTTAAAATTATAAAATTTCATTTTATTTTTTATTCTTAAAATTATAACATTTTATTTTATGTTTTATTCTTAAATTTATAACATTTTATTTTATTTTTCATTCTTAAACTTATAACATTTTATTTTATTTTTTATTCTTTAAATCATAACATTTTATTTTATTTTTATTCTTCAAATTACAACATTTCATTTTATTTTGTATTCTTAAAATTATCACATTTAATTTTATTTTTTATTCTTAAAATTATAACATTTCATTTTATTTTGTATTCTTAGAATCATAACAATTCATTTTATTTTTTATTCTTAAAATTATGACATTTCATTTCATTTATTGTTATAACTCTTAATACTTGTTATTTACGTACTACAGTGTTTATGACTATAATATCATAATCTTATTTTTGTTATTTCTGTCGTGTTTATTACTCAGCTAGAAGGCTCAGCCCCAATTCGAAGATGAGGGAAACTGGGCAATATTCATAATGCTATTTTCTAGGGTTAGAGAGCTTAGTCACGTTATTGATATTGATTTTCCTTTGGCCTTTGGATGGTGAAACGGTTTGGATTCTGGCAAGATTATCCTGGAGTGACGTCATGAATCTATCCTTGGCGGGAATTAAACGTCTCTCTTTTCGTCTACACCCCCCCTCCTCCCAGCCTCCAATGTCTCGATTTCGTTCTATTCTATTCTGCCACCTTTGCCTAACTCGTTTTTTTGTCTTTCGTCCCAAAGTCAGTAAGTGCCAGGATAAACCGAATATTTATCTGTTTGCACGATCTATATAGATCTATATACCTATAGATCTAGTTTATCTCCGATCACAGACTTTATCCCTCGCCCTTCTTTTCGGACTCTTTCTATATCTGTCGAAAACTCAAAAAAACTCAAAAACTCAACTTTCGATACTTTCACTCTGACACTGCCACCCCTCCTCCTTTCAATCGATCTAAAACGTTGCTCAGACAGCTATTTCAATATTACGAGAAAACCCCTAAAAGAATTTTTGGCGATCGGTGACCGTTTTGGAAAAATCGAATTTTGAAAGTTGTTTATTTTACTGCTTTGCTACTGTACTAAACAAACCCAAACAACTCGACAAAACCAAACGAAAACTTCAAAAAACCTAAAAAAATTCTAAGAGACTCTGAAAATCTATTAAACGTGACGAACGATAGACACATGGGCGAGCACGGCTTGTCGAAGATAAAGGAATGGGGATATCGATTGGTTATGGCGGGCGATATACAGGGTGTCCCACGTAAGAATGTCATTCGGGAAGGGCGTGAAATTCTGAGTCGATTGATATAAGCATGTACGGTTCCCGGATCAACCCCTGAATTGTTATTAATTTTTAAAGGCAGCCAATCAGGCGCGCCCCTTAAGCGGGCTTAGCCTCGGAATAATTATTATATTTAGGTGTTTAGTGTCATATCGTAGGTCCATGTCGATGTATTGTTATACCTTGAAGACAAACCCATCAATTAATTCGTCTTGAACTCTCTATTTCTAGGGAAAAATGTCGCAAAAATATTCTAGAAAGATTTTTCGCATTTTCCCAGTCTAATTTTGCACTTTCGGCAAAAACTCGTGCATATTCGTAATCAGCAGAAAATTTCCGATTAAACAGACCCTTTTAAGAGTTAAAAAACGGAAAAAATATTTTTCGACTTTCCTGGCCACTTTTCCAGAATCTCGAAAATCACGAAATTTCAAAAGGTCGTAGGATGATCTTTTTATTAGCTATGGAGATTTATTTGGTGGGTTTGGAAAAGGTTTTTGCCTGACTTAAATAATGGCGTTGGAATCATATCGATATCTCTCATAGCTTTCCCGGAAAGTTCACTTGAAAAATGGCAAAAAAAGAGGCAAAGGGGTATGTATGGAAAAACTGGCAAAAATCGATGGTCCAACTTTGAAATGCTGCCAAAAATCGAAAAATCATCGGATTTAAATTATTAAAAAAGCATTTTGAATATAAAATCATTACGAAGAGATTGAGCACAGAGTGGAGTGCCAAATTCTAACGGAAAAGAAGTTATCGATGATTTAGTGAAAAAACTTTTTTTGCCCTAAAATCCAAAAAAATTTACGATTTTTAATATTTTTTTTAAATGGTCTATTTTGATGTTATTTGATCCCCTGAGCACGAATCTACGATTAATTTCCCCCAAAACCCAAAATTTTCATTAAAAAATCGTAAAAAACTTCTAAAAACAGGATTTTCACGACTTTTTCATGCAAATTTTGGGTTTTGGGGGAAATTAATGGTAGATTCATTCATAACCTTTTTTTTTTCAATTTTTGTAAAATCGTAAATTTACAGTTGTACGTAATAAAACCGAG
Source organism: Ophioninae sp. B BG-2022a (assembly GCA_030522765.1). NCBI lineage: Eukaryota > Metazoa > Arthropoda > Insecta > Hymenoptera > Ichneumonidae > Ophioninae sp. B BG-2022a. Next base: position 2,629 of record JAPYZJ010004367.1, on the reverse strand, counting down.
TCATAAATTCTGAGCAAATTCTGTCCAAATCGAATTCCTTTAAAAACTGCTCGCGATTGCTTCATCATACCAAGCTCAGTGATGCCGCACGTTAAACTAGATTAAATGGCCTGTCTGCTGATGTATAACACGTGTTCAACAACGTGACGCTTATACAAGAGTGTCTATATTGAAAATAACGAAAAAACGAAATATCGTAATATTCCAAGCAAAAACCATTATTTTTCATCGTAATACATTTTTTTAGTAAAAAAACATATACAAGAGAATCAACGTTGAAAATAACGAAATACTGTAATATTTTTAGAATGTTTAAAAAAAAACATTATTTTTTATCGTAATATTTTTTTTTATGAAAAATCTTATGTAAGATAATGTACATGAAAAATAACGAAATATCGTGATACAATATAAATAATGTGATAATGTTTAGCAAATTTTAAGTTAGCGAAGTTTAGCAAATTTTAAGTTAGCGAAGTTTAGCAAATTTTAAGTTAGCGAAGATTAGCAAATTTTAATTTAGCGAAATTTAACAAATTTTAAGTTAGCGAAGTTTAGCAAATTTTAAGTTAGCGAAATTTAACAAATTTTAAGTTACCGAAGTTTAGCAAATTTTAGCTTAGCTAAAAGTTTAATTTTAGCGATAAATAATGTTTTAGCAAAAAACATAATTTTATCGCTATAAATAAAATAGCGTTTTTCGCGACATCAAAAGAGACCCTCGTAAATGAGGTTAAGTTGTCCCTTTTTGTCTGAAATCATTTAAAAAACATTTCATCTGCGCACACTTACCCCACACGACTCTGTATTGGAAACTTTGCTGGATTAGCTTGAAAAAATTTTTTTTTTGGTTGATTTCATTCGGGTTTTCGTTTTGTTGCAGCGGCTCGCAAAACAACTTGCACTGCAGTTGCAACGGGGCTGCAACGACGAACGGGAATGCGACCGGCGCTTGCAGCGGCGTTTTGGCGAGAAAGATACAAAATCACACGGGGGCGAATCCCGGACAGGTAAACAAGAGGCCGGCGGTCGCGCTCACTCATCTCCCGAAAAGACCACCGGTCGATATCGACTTCAAAAATTTGGCCTACAGCGTTTCCGAGGGTAGAAAAAGAGGTGAGCTTTCCCTTACATTATCAGCCTCGCGCGAAACCTTTTATCGCCATTTGTGACGTGTGATCGACAAACGAAACGATTATTTATGCATTATTCTTCATTCTAATCGCAAACCTTGAACGAGAATCTGCCTCCGTTATCATTTTTTGGTGACTCGTACTTTTTTTGCTTCGAGTACTTGTTTCGACGAGTAATTTTTTATTGGTTTTTATAGCCAGTTTTTTTTATTTGGTTCTTTGATTAGTTATATTCTGGTAGTTTTTTTTATTGAAGCATTTCTGTCGGTTTTTTGAAAATCCTTTTTGGCTTCCGTTATTTAAAATTTTGTTTCTAATTTCGGTTAGTTTTCTATTTTTGTTTGCAGGGCTACCAAGAATTCTCAATCAGTCCATGAAATTCTCAAAATTCCGATATTTAAAATTCAGACCAATTGTGTTTGTAAAATCAATAAATACATTTTTTAAAAAACCTCTCAGCCATTTTCTGTGCGTAAAAAGGTGTAAAGAAAAAACGGATTGAGAAAATGTAAAAAATGATTTTATAATGTAAAAACTTTTTAAAGTACAAATAAAAAAAAAATATTAATCTTAACAAATTTTAATTACTTTATTTCAAACTTTATTATTAATGAATATTAAAAACCCAAATTGTTTCAAAGAAGCAAACTTGATGAGTTATTTTTTAAATTTTTTCAAAACTTCGAGAAATTTTCCAAAAATCACGTTGTCGTCGTTTCTCAACAGAGCCACAGTGTTTTTCGAGGGTTGAGATTGTTTTAGCATAAAAATAATAAAATCGAAGAAAAACATTGTTGGACGATCGGGATTCATCGACGTGTCGTTCTCCGTTAGAACGGGAGGTGCTCGTGATATGAGAGGTCGCGAGCTCTGCCCAAGACGACGCAAGATGGAGCTACAAGTGTGAATGACCCCTGTCGGTGCAAAAAAATCGATAGTTATGTCCGCGAAACGGAGAATTCGTACGCGAACGGACGTGACACGATACGGCCTGAGAGCGTGCGGGGGTGTTTCACCGAGAGAGAACGAAAGAGAGAAAGAGAGAGGGAGGGAAAGCAGACCGCGGATGCGAGTCACCCTGGGGTGCACTTGCACTCTCCAGGCTGTCGATGTTGCCTTCCACGCGATCCCTCGAACCTTCCATACGAGCCCTCCCACTCTCGTCTCGTCCTTTTATATCTTTCGTCTGCAACAATAATAGAGACACGAAATTTTTTCTCGAAAAATAAAGTGACCTTTCAAATTTCTCGAACTGCGTACATTTGATTAACGATTTTTCGTTTTGTTACGTTGGTACACGTGGGCCCAAAATATGTTGACGTTATTAGCCATTTTGAATATTTTGTTTGTTTTTTGATAGATATAAACGGTTAAACGCGTTTTAGTGTAGGTGAAAATTTTTTTTTTCGAGAAAAATAAAAGTCACCTGATTTTTTTGAACAAAATTCGTACTATAATCCATCAGAAATAGTAAATAACAAATAATTCATTATTAA
>JAPYZJ010004366.1:0-31782 GCA_030522765.1 Ophioninae sp. B BG-2022a | reverse complement strand
AAAAATTGGCAAAAATCGATGGTCCAACTTTGAAATTCTGCCAAAAATCGAAAAATCATCGGATTTGAATTTTTAAAAAAGCATTTTGAAGAGAAAATCTTAACGAAGAGATTGAGCACAGAGTGGAGTGTCAAATCCTAAAGAAAAAAAAGTTATCGATGATTCAGTGAAAAAAGTTTTCTTACCCAAAAATCCAAAAAAAATTTGGATTTTTAATTTTTTTAAAATGGTCTATTTTGATGTGATTCGATCCCCTGAGCACGAATCAAGCCTTAATTTCCTCCAAAACCTAAAATTTCTATGAAAAAATCGTAAAAAACTTAAAACACGATTTTTTTGCTGGATTGTGCTAAATTGGGTTCGAAAATTGCCAAGGTTAGATGGATGATTTACAAATCGATAAACTATTTCATGGAAAGAACGATTAGAGCCAGTAGAAGGCACGAAGATTTACATCAATCCCTAAATTTTTCAAACTTTGGTATCCACGAGTTATTATCGATCTATATTTCTTCCAAACCAACTAGAGTTCAAAAGTACACTCCGTTTTCCTCATACCAAGACTGGACCAAGATCCAGTTGTTAAGTAATATTTTCTTTGGGACATTCCAAGGTAAACTATAGCGAAGTCAAGAAAAACGAGGATGGAGAATGACGAACTCGAATCGTGCCGACAACAATAGTCTCCGAGAGGTCCGAGCTCACGTCCTAGCGCAGATTTTTCAGAGATTCTCGTGCGACCCCATGTGGCGCGGATCCTGCACGTTCATAAAACAAGGAGGGACCCCGTTTTCTCGAACATGTTTGTATATAAGAATGTGTGTGAGTACCTCTCCGGGTTCTGCACTCGTGAATGAGGACGCGAGAATATATTCGTGGCATCCTACCGCTCCCTCTGTCGCGCCCGGACAAAACATATTTAGTGGTTCCCCGAAGGAGACTGAGGTCTCGACATTTTTCTCTTTTTCGTCCCTTCAAGTATGGTTCTCAAAGTCTTCCTGCGTTCTTGAAGGTCAACTATATTTCTCATTTCCATACGACCGCGTATGTACGAGATAAAATATTAGACACGTACTTCTGCTTGTTATTTACTTGGACCAATCGCCGAATCATTGGCTAGGAGCTAAGGATTAACCCTACAATGCATGATTTTTAGTTCCACCGTTTTTCAGTCGGTGGACGGTTCCGTTTAACTAGCTGTAATTTATAAAATACTTCGGAAATGGAAATATCCTTTCACCCACGTCTTTAAAATACTTGAAGGATGCAAATTGTCCTGAAAAGAGAAGTAAATGAATTTTTCATCGTCACGAACGGTAACCTCGTCTTAACAGATCAGCTGGCGGATTATCCGTAAAAGGAGAAATCCAATGCGGCAGCCATTAATCTCTTGGGGAAAGAGAACCATCGAAGAGCTTGAGTATCACGCAGTATAAGCGACTGAAGTTGTATTCATGACGCTAAATAAACCAGCGACGTATCTTGGACACTAATACCGAAAGGTAAGTGCACTTAGACACGGAGTCGAGATCAATAGCTGTTTTTACCTGATGGATGCATAACTTGCTGGACCTACGGTTCAATTCAAGACGTAACGTCCTTCATCCACGATGAAGCAAAAGAGATAAAAACGGAGGGAAAGACAGAATGAAACGCTTGTGTCCATGGTCAGATCCCGATGAATACAAACGACGTTAAAACCTTATCGACGCAAAACGAAGAACGTCCCCATTTTTGGGGTTGGTTTTCACCGCTTAAAACCGTTTTTTCCGCAGATAAAAAAATACCCGTCGCTTAGTTTTTGATACTCTTTTACATTGCAAAATTTCAACGAAATCGGAGCGGAACACCTGAGTGATGGTTCTTGTCAGTAACAAGTGTGGAATTTTCAGTAACTACGTGTGGAGTTTGGAGTGTCCAAAACGACCTTGAGTTCGTTTGGGTTTGATCAACAAACTTCTTCACTTCACGTACGCTTCACCTCTCGATTCACTCGTCTATATTCTCTCATATTTGTTGCTCATCGCCGCGATTATTTTTCATCCAGCCTCCGTTTTGTTTGTTCCCGAAGATCCCCTAGAAAAGAGTCCCTAGACAATACAGGAGGAAAAAAAAGGATGGAAAAAAAAGTAACGAGAGTACACGAAAATGGCGAGGGAAGCATCATCTTCGGGCGCCAATCGGGAAGCGCGCGAGAATCGCTTCGGGCCGCGCGGAACAATGAATCGTCGCGAGGGCTAGCGAGCACTACGGGATAGGGATGATGCTGGTACGGTGGCATACGGCTTGATTTGTTCTAGCGCCAGCGACGACGCCTCAACCCGGCTTTCCGGATTATGCCCGGAAGTCTTCTCTTTATCTCTCGGACGGTTCGCAGTTTTACTCCCCCTCCCCCCGCCGATGCTTCTTTTTCACTTTTACATTCCCTCCACTTCTGTCCCACTGTCACACATACACTCGTATAAATGGAGCGATCTTTCTTTTTCTGGCTCTTTCTCCGGCTGTCTCGTCGCATCGTGACATTCAGTTCGCGCCAACACGGACGTCAGATGAATTCATCGTCGTCGTCGTCGTCGTCGTCGTCGCCATAGTCATCAACGCGTCCCAGAGAAATTACTACCACCGCCGTAGCCTAGAAATTTTTTCTCCACTCTACCAATATTCCGCTGCATTGCAGTCACGAGCATAAATGTGCAGTCGAATCTATGCAAACGTATACACATGATTACACTTAAATCGAAAGTTCAGACTGGGTATACGTTCTCCATATATGGGAATTCGAGAACAGATGACCATAGTTATTTCAGGTACGTAATATTTGAAAGTCCATCACAGAAAACAAATATTTATATTTTTGTTTCTTTGTATTTTTGAAACAGGCAGTGGAGATTTTTTACATTATATCCCCGTAGATGTCGCACCCGTTCTCGTTTTCCACATCGCCGTTCTGATAAACCCGCGACACTACGTCCGCGTGCGCACGCGTATTTCTATATCGATGCGCGTTTATGTATGGATGCCTATAGGAACCTTGAATGACAAGCTCGCAAACATCGCCGTAGGGAATATTAAAAACTTTCGGATGTCTCCCTTCGTTCCAGCTCTTCCACACAGAGAGAGAGAGAGAGAGAGAGAGAGAGAGAGAGAGAGAAAGGAAGAGAACGTTAACGGAAAATCTCTGAAAGAACAATGGTGGGAGGGTTGAAGTGTGAATGGTGACGAGTGAAGAAAGATCCTCGAATACGTTGCCACCAACCCCACATCGGGTCCCTGGTCTCGGTCTCAGCTCGTGTGTTGTTCGAAGTGGTCGTAATTTTTTTTCCAGCTGGATTATACGCGAAGGACAAAAAGTTGTCGGGAAACCGGGAGGAGATAAAAAAAAAAACGCCGCGAAGGAGGCAAGAGTCGTCGGAACAGCATTGCTCTGTCGGAAGCTTGGCTGGCGTGTCGGAAGTGTGACTCGTGTGTGAGACACGCGGTGGTCGCAAATGGAAGACTCCTGTGGCCACGCTTACGTTGTATATCCCGCGAGCGTACGTATTTGGAATAATGCCTATGCCGTACAGATGGAGGATGGAATAGGCTCGACGATACACGCAAGAAGATGAGGAGTAAGCCGCGAGCCGACAGGCCCGCGTACGTTGAGCCAAGGTGCGACAGCGATCTGTGCCCTCCTTTTCTCTGACATGCATACAAATACGGTACACCTGTATTGATACCTGTGTGCGTACCAAGCCAAGCGTTATATCTACGGCTGGTCACGTTGACGTCTGCACTCAAGTGTAACGTGTAATACGAGTGCGGGATCGAGCTGCGCTTAGCTATCCCTCCTTTACCGCGGAAAGGTGCAGCCAACCCCCAAGGGAGCGATAGGGCATGGTACAGCACCGTCTCAAGAGCTCGATATGGCGAGAGATCGATCCCCGTTTGATGGGGGAAAGGAGCTGAGTGCATCATTCCCGATGAGTATGTGATATGTCCATGTGTGTTAGGATGGGGTACATACGAGTACAGAGAGATTACGTGTGTTCGATATCTCCCGAGCCGCGAACTCTCGATTCGATGAAGATAGCCCTGATGACGAAGCAAAGTTTAGGGCCGGTTTAAATGAGATAGAAAAAAGACAAACCGAAAGATAATATATACAGGGTGTCCTACGTAAGATTGTCATCCGTGAAATGTGGGAGTTGGGCGTGAAATTCTGAGTCGATTGATACAAGCATGTATAGTTCTCGGATCAACCCTAGAATTGTTAATAATTTTTGGATTTTAGGGCAAAAAAAGTTTTTTCACTCAATCATCGATAACTTTTTTTCCTTTAGGATTTGGCACTCCACTCTGTGCTGAATCTCTTCATTATATTCAAATCCGATGATTTTTCGATTTTTGGCAGAATTTCAAAGTTGGACCATCGATTTTTGCCAATTTTTCCATACATACCCCTTTGCCTCTTTTTTTTGTCATTTTTCAAATGGCTTTTCCGGGGAAACTATGCGAGATATCGATATGATTCCAGCGCCATTATTGAAGTCAGGCAAAAATCTTTTCCAAACACACCAAATAAATCTCCATCGCATAGAAGAAGCCTACTCTACGACCTTTTGAAATATCGTGATTTCTCGGATTCTGGAAAAGTGGCCAGGGAAGACGAAAACAATTTTTTTCCGTTTTAAAACTCTTAAAAGGGTCTATTTAATCGGAAATTTTCTGCTGATTATGAATATTCCCCAGTTTTTGCCGAAAGTGCAAAAATTAGACTGGGAAAATGCGAAAAACCTTTCTAGAATATTTTTTTTCGACATTTTTCCGTAGAAATGGAGAGTTCAAGGCGAATTAAATTGTGGATTTATCTTCAAGGTATAAAAATAAATCGACATGGACCTGCTATAGGACACTAAACGTCTAATTATAATAATTATTTCGAGGCTAAGGCCGCTGAACGGGCACGCCTGATTGGCTGCCTATAAAAATTCCAAAATGTTTATAGCCACCAAAAATGATATACTGGTGATACCTGTCGCTGCAATTTATACCCCCAGCATGTCATAAGCCGAACAGCGTCATTGCTCTGCTTACTCTACTTTCTGTTTCCGTAGTCCCTTTTTCCAAACGTCACGACGTCGGATAACCAAAACTTGTGGAAGAAACTTTTGATGGTTAATACGCGTAGGAGTCAGAGAAATGGAAGATCGTGTAGTCATGGCAGTCAAGTAGGGTTGGTAGGACACAGGGATCGCCAAAAAAATGCGTTGGAACAGAGAGGACAACGTGGATGAGGAAGGCCCGCAACAACGACTGCCACAGGAACCAGGGAGCCTCCGAACCATCTTACGGTGGTACCAAGAGCAGAAAAAGAACGAGACAGTGGTGCGACGGGATAGCAGAGGAGTGACGAGGGGAGGGGGTGGGGGAAGTAACAGGAGCGAAGAAACAGGCGACGTGGGCAGCTCGTGTTTTATTTACTTAAGACCAGTAGCGAGCTTCAGGCAGGTAGAATTCCACAACTGGAATCTTAATAAGGGTGGGCAGGGGTTCTCCGATCTACACACTCGGGTAAGAGAGAGGGAGAGAATGAGACCACCGGTAGCCAACGTCTCGCACTCGAGCACGTTTCTCTACGTTATATATAGATTGACACATATACGTGAAAACATATATGTAACAGCACAAGCTAATACACGTATGCGACAGTGTGAAGATTATCGAACGGAAGTTCAGCTCGTATCACGATCCGCGGTTGGCCCATTAACCGAATACTCCACACGTTCCCATCTTACGTGTTCTTTATCGGGGGTCAGCCTCGAGACTAAACCACTCGCGGATTTTAGATGTTCTTACAGGATATTCACCGGAGTCCAGGTTTCGAAACACCAGAATCCGATTTGCGAACCCACTCGAGCATCGAAACTCCGGAGTTTGGCTAATCGAGAAACGCCTCTTGGTTTCGAGCATTTGTCGAACATGCAAAAACGTACTCGTTGCGCCAATGAAATCGAGCAGATGAAAATATGGTAAGAAATGTAAACGTATTTTTCAGTTGGTACTAAAGTGATGTATCCTGAGAAAGAATGGAACGTGGATACCCCAACTGCGGTATATAAACCAATTGAATGACGATCCGGCAATGGAACACCAAATGTAATTAATTCGAATACAGATGTGTATCTTCCAACGTGGATCGCAAGTGCCAATGATATCGCGTTCCTCAAGATCTCAAACCCAAAAGACTCGAAGACCGAAGTCCTTGCGCTGACAGCTAAAAGCGGCACAACCCTATTAATTCCAGCAACTACAGCTTCCATATTTAAACACTGTTCTCGCATACCGGACACCATATACGCAAACACGGCTCGCCGTGGAAACATCGAATCACCGAATATACGGTGGCTAAACGTATTCCTGTATTACCGCGTATACAGTTTGCGTATAGGACTGCATACGTACACAAGGTCGAATGTAACGGCGGTCGATAATAATGAGTAATATTTACGCGTATATTAGCATTCATATTTATAGAGATCAGGAGTGGGTTGGGTCTGTCGGCACTCTCCGGGGGTAGAGGATGAACGAGCCAGAATGGCGGATATGAAGTCTCTCTCTCTCTCTTTCTCACTGCCTCGATCGTACTCTATACGTTGGGAAGGTTCCAGCGCGGGGGTGGAGGTTCAGCCCCAAGGGACAGAGATATAGAAGAGGGTGACAGAGAATGTACACCCTCTACGATAGGGGATGCACCAACTGGGAGGGAGTGAAAGAAGGAGATAGATAGAGAACTCAGGCCAGCCGAGCGCTTCACCGAGGGGGAAAAAATCGAGAGAACAACCCCCCGAAGCACTGCACAGGCCAGACTCGGAGGAGAGCACCGACACACCACGCAACACCGTATCATGGACTTGTACACTCGTCTACGCAGAGCGAGAGAGTCCGAAGATAGTATTGCTACAACGCCCGTCATCACGAAAGCCAACTACTACCAACACCCATACAACGGCCGAAAGAGAGAGGAGCTGTCTGTGTGGAAGTACGCGTGTGTGTATGTGTGCTAGCGAAATTATTGTGTCCGCCTAACTAATCCATACCGCAACCGTATGCACCACCAACGGCAGTGGCGACAGCGCAAACCCCTCGAGAACCCCTGCTTGGCTCTGCTTGCCACGCCGAAGTACGTGCTACAGTCAAGTGCACCAATGTACAACCCTTGTAGAGCGACCGACGGTGGGTTGTTTCACCGCAGTATTTCAAACTACAGTGGAAAGATAACCACTGTATGTATTTGTATTTGCTCTATGTATACAGTCGACCGGGTATAGTCGGTACTGCTAATGCCCGCGCGGTTGTACAGCGCACGAAAACAAATCCGGTAACCGTAGAGAGAATACCGGTAATTAACCGAAAAATGTATCGACATTTTTAGGTTAATAAACGAATCATTGACATTGGTAGCGTTGATGTTCGGCATATTTGTATGTAACGAAAAAGCTTCCTAAGAAGGAGTTGAGGAATGAGTACCTTAAGGTAGACGTCTATTCTAGAGAGCGAAGGCTATTGAGCGTTGCTCAATAAAGACCTTGAAGACTCGAAAACTTCGGAGACCCAGTAGGGTTCACGAAGGTCGTAATTTCCTACCAGATCTTGATCGCCGGTTCATCGCCGCATTTTATTACCTTATTTGCCAGATTGGATAGTTGGAAGTGTTAACAGGCATTTTAAGCAGTGAATTAACAGTGTTTCTATACGAATGATGAATGCATATTACGGTTGAATCCCAACCTTCGTCCATGCCATCTGAACTGCATCTACTTTATTGACCGTGAAAAAGCTCGTGTGGGTAATCTATACAGTATAGATAAAATCTTATGAGGCGGCAACGCACGAGGCTTGCTTGGGTAAAGTTAGGTTATATGCCGACGTGGCTACTGCTGCTTGACGAATTTTTCATTCAGCGTGCATGCACGCACGAAAATAATGGGTGGTGGAAACGCAATATAACGGAAAGGCTATCACGGATACGTATATATCTTTCAAAAGCCACAGCAGCATCTTGACGCCAAGCAATTAAAAATATATATGTATAAAGGCACACGAAGCGTTATGCGTACGTGCGAACAGGTAGCAACTGCTAATGCACTGCTGTGAAAATGCATTAATGAAATACATTGTATATTTTATAGTTGGAGGTAATTAAGTTTTTATTTCTTCTCTTCCGAACTCTAAGTCGCCTTAAAGGCTTTCAAGATTCTGCCAATTCTACTCATAACCTTGCAGCAGGGCTTAGCAATTTTTAATAAGCTCACAGTCGTCCACAGCACAACTTGGATTTTGGTAGATGTTCGGAAGTGGGGCTCCGAGGATCGGACAAGAATAATTGGATGGGTGATCGTTTAGATCATTATGGACTTGCGAGCTAAATACAAACCAAACAAAACCGAACGTACCCAAATGAACATAAGAAAACCCAAACGAGCCCAAACAAACAATGACGTGGGCCGGCATAAACTTACGTGGTATCATTTTCTATAACCACGAAAAATACAGTAAAAAAATAATTCGCCCGATTTCGGGCACGGGGAAACTGAAAATTGTGCGCCGGATCTGTCGGATAGGTATATATTTTTTTGACCGTTCATTTCTAAATTACAAACTTGCAGGCATTCACCTATGTGTATATAACGATCTATGCGCGTGCGGTGCGGCCCGAGTTGCGGTAGGTATCACAGCACGCACGTGCTAAATTGCGAACGCGGTCGGCGCAGCCCTCTACGCTGTGCTGTTCGCGGTTGGCACGGATCGCGACGAGCCGCGGTCAACGAGCTCTCGCGACTCAGGCACGGCAGGTCTATTGCCATGGTGTGAATCGATGACCAAACCAATGAGTGTGTACCCAAAACAATAAAGGCCCTATCAATTCCTCAAATTTTTCGAACCCCATCCCAGAACAATTAAGGTTCTCGTACTTTCGTTTACTGTGAAGTGCTTGAGGAATTGATTAATATTGATTGCAGAATAAATCAGAATTTAGTCAGAAGAGGGTTTGACGTGCACTCGACACAAAAGAAAAACATCGATCAAAAAACAGCCAAATCTCTTTTCTTTAATCGTTGTAACGGTGAAGCTAAAAAAGACGGCTTCAAGGTTGTTCATAATCTACAGAAATTGCGCCGAGGATACCTGAGGTAGTTAAGAAAAATTCTTTCTTTACCTCAGCTATCATTATCATTGCACCGTGTGCTACCACCCAACTCGAAAAAAAGCGAAAACGTTGTTACGGTTAAGTGAAGTATAATAAATTCGATACTCGGCAAGAGGATATTGGTGTGCTCGAATTGTAGTCTACGGTTCTCAAGACCGACTACACAATTGAGGTACGTGAAGAGCAAAAGAGGAGGAAATGGAGGAAGGGAGCAAGAGAATACTGAGAGAGAAGGAGGGTGTAATGAAATTGCAATACCAGGAAGCAACCATTAGTTTCACGTCGTTAGACGGTCAGAGGGATCCATTTGGATTATTACCGGAATCTTCTCGGAGAAGTAAAGCAGGAAATCTCGAAATGAGAATCCTCCGAGCTCCTTTTCGACGAATCGTAGGGGAAGGATGGCTTTTCGCGAGCAATGTTCTGGATCAATGTTCGAACCACGTAACACGATTTACACGAGCCTCGCTTTTGTAATTTCACGTTGCAGAATCGAAACGCACGCGTCCTTTTGTGCAGCCATTAAAAAGACATTCTAAGACAAGTTCCCTCATACATTATATTAATTATACACGGACTAGTGTTTTTCCTCGTTTCCAATTATACAATATTTTATATCCCACATTGTAAAAACTCGTACAAGTGGACGTCGTTTCCGGTTGAGCTGCATAGGGCAGCATATATATATATATTTAAAATTGTTAGATAAGGATTCAGAGAAATGGAGCAACATTTTATTTTATTTAGGTTTACCGACCAAAATTTGGGAAGTGAAAAAATATTATTTTCATTGCATTCCAACGATAGAAACTTGAACGTCACATGTGTTGCGATTTGAGTACCCTTAGATACAAGGCGTTTGAAATTTTACTTTTTATTTTTTCGGCCACCCTGTACCAATATACATGTTTTTTATGGAATAGGGACGATAGAAGCGAGAGCCACATACCTGCGTGTATATATTAGCGAGAGCTCGGAAAACGTGACATATCGAGTACTACACCAGTACGGTCTCGGTTGCAAGACCGCTGTTGGGTCGGCAAAGGGAACGAGGGATCGTGAAAAAAAAAGGATCTCCGCCTAATGTGCGTGTAACACACCCCACTCATCACGCGCCACTTGCCCCCTTCCTCCCTTCGTGCCCTCGCTCACCATTGTATTGCCCACGCGTATACCCGTAGTATCGCATTCGTTTATGACATGCGTGGATTATACGTTTGTACACATACAGAATAAACGATACGTACATATCGGGAATTGATCGATCGACGCGTACCGCTCGAACATCGCGACGCGAGATCGCGAAAAATCGTTCCCATCGGAACGAACTGGTTCTGGGATTCAATTGCTGTTTTACCGTAAAGCCCATTTAACGGTTTCACGATCGACCCCTCCGATTCGAGCTACCGAAAAAGGAACGGGTTTACAGTGAGGCTGAACACAAATTTTAAGCGGTTCGATAAAATCGAGTTTCTTTAAATTACCACGGTGGGATTTCGAAACTCCTTTACTGTGTCTCCACTTGATACTGTACAGATTACATTTGGAATAGGATCAACTTTAGAAGTGACTGTGAAGTCTAAGCGGTTGAAAGACAACTAAAACCAACGATTCTTGATAAAAATTAATTCTTAAGGAATAAGTTAGTTATGAGTAGCAAACTGCTGAGCTACAGGCTGATAATCGACGACTTCCAGACCGTTGGGTTCAACCCCAAAAGTAATTCTCTAATGAGATACAGCCTAGTTGCGTCTGCAATAAAATGTAAATAAATCCAAGCCCACGGCCGACCAATGAATTTGGAGCAATGCCCGAGCATCAATTGCCAGGGTCATCCCCCCGATTGGTTTCTAGGGGATTGGTATTCATAATCGGGTTGCTCATTCGCAATCCTCCGCACCAGGCGTCTTGCGGGAAGAGCGGGCCCGAGGGTTCGACAATCGTCAGGGTGCGTCATATTTTCTCTCCCTCGAGTGAATGCACCCCTTGCCCCTGATAGGCAAAGGGAAAGAACAGCAATAGGCACTTGAGCGGACGTATCGAAGCGAGAGACGATCGCGGAAGGTCGGTTCTCTCCGCACTTGTCCGCAAGTGCATCCAATGATGTATACGATACACACGCGAGAGCGTGCTCGCTATAATAGGCGTGCGCTACCTGTGCGTGTGTAAACGGCACCGAGTTATGTTTATATTATGATATTAATAGAGGGTAATGATGCGGCTGGGCGAGGTGCTCACCCGGGGCGCCCCTCTCGACAAACCACCATTCGTACATACACGTATATCGTTTTCCTGTTCCCTACACGTATGCCGCGTTGGTACGTGTGTACGCGGTATATTAGTCAACCGCGACTGAATTGCCAGAGGCGTGTGTGCTGCGTGGCCGCCTCACCGGCAGAAGCTTCGCACAGCAGGCCTCTCTCGTACCCTGTCTCACCCGCCTTGCTGATTATCAGCGCGCGGACACCCGGGTTGCCCTCACCTAGACCCTAGATCGCCCTGCCACGTGACGAGGAAAATGTACAGTTGCGCGCACACACACACACACCCCGCTCCACGAGGGGTGAAAACGTAAAAAAAAAAAAAAATACGTTGGGAAGGTGAATCCTTCGATCCTTCGTTCCAGTGCTCATTTTACCCATTAGCCCCGTTGCCACCTCAAGCGTTGGACATTTAAATCTAACCGAACGCCTCCAGTAATGTGGGTCGGACGGAGCCAATCGTGATGATAGGGTTATGATGAATATTGAACGTTGAGATTCTCATATTTGAATCGTTGTATGCTTTGTAATGGATGGAACTTCTATAGAAAATGATGCTCAGGGTTCTACCTCCTTAAGCGTTCGTTTTATGAAAACGTTGAGATATATAAGACAGATTATTTCTGAATGCACTTGTCAGTGATGCTAGCCGGAACCATTAATTTTTTTCCCGAATAGTGGGGCTTCATCATTTATACGGGGTCCGGAAATGGCTGTTATGAATCGGGGCTATGCACAGAAAACGGAAGCTCGGGCCACGTGTCCGCTGAAATCAGGGATGTCGCGTGTTGAATACACAGATTCCTCGAGAAACTCCACTCCTCCCGTTAATTATAAGCCGGAACGGCGGTTCGTAGACTTTGGGAGGGTAATAGATCCTACACATAGGTATACAGACCTTACGTGTTTGCGTAGGACCCCCAAGTGGATCGTCGAACTTATTCATCCATTCTAGGATCGCAGGACTAGGGTTTTGTGCCTGGAACTTTGCGGATTCATGACAGTAGAAGAGGATAGAAATATTCGAGGTTAGGGACGAGTTGAAAAACTGGACCTAGTGGAGTCGGAGATAAAAAGAGAAATAGAGAAAGAGAGACAGAGATAGAGACGGAAAGTGATGGATATACATTAATGAAAGATGATGGGGTCTTCGAGGACTTCTAGGAAAGCGAATAGAGGCTCTCTCGCATAAAAAAAATACTAGGGCCTCTTCTCGTTCGCTAATACCCACGACCCTCCTTCACCTTACGGTCGTTTCGGTAGAGATATTCCGCAGTCTTGGCGGTAGGTCAAAATTGTGAGGGCGGTCCATGGCTGGAGAAGAAGAAAAGGAGAGACGAAGACCCGCATCTCGTTATACGAAATCATGTAATTAGCACGTCGTTGCTCAGAGAAGAATCACCAGCCGAGGTAATTCCCGTCGCTTTGGAGCAGTGTATACAGTGTAGGTATAATCGGCGACGGAGACCCGGCGATAGTCCGTTGTAAACGTATAAACCTTAAGGCAGACGAGGAAACGGTAACTGGTGCTCCGGTGCTCGCATTGGCTACATGGTTTCAAGCAGAAAAAAAGGTGAAAAGATCGAAAGACAGGGAAACGAGAGTGAGCGCGAGCATTGTCCTTTCCCACTCTGGGAATCGACAAAACCAACTAACGAGCCGGAGAGGGAGGAAAAGGACCAGCGCCCCCTTTTGGTCTCTAATTGGACCGGGACTGCGCACTCTTGTTCCTCGCGAGAGGTTCAACGGAAGAGAAGCACGCGAGAACGAGGAACCGGTCACTTTGTTTCCTCAAGCTTCTCCGCGAATAATTCTCCCTCGCAGGCACCCCTTCGTCACACCCGAAAAAAATAGAAACGTGACGCGAAATAAAATAAACGAGAGCGACTCGTGTGGTGCGGTGAAATCTCTGTGGCGGAAAATGAAATCAAGTGGACATTTTGGCTTGTGAAATGTTAGGTTATGTAAGACATAATCGAAGGAATAGTTTTTTTCGCTTTCTTACTTATCCAATACTGAAAACCTAAAATCTCAGTCATCGACTGTAGGCCTACTTAATTCGGCCTACAGAAAGTAGTTTCATTCGCAAATTCAAAATCGAAATTGGCTTATGAACTACGCCCACCGCAGACATTTTTAGGTCCGTATGTAAAACCGCGGGACGACGCTGATTATTTTTTGCGAATTGTGCGCCACGAAGACATATTTACACACTTAGCGTGTAGCCGAGAGTATTTCTCTGGGCCAACACTTCGAGTCTTCGAAAATCAAGTTTCCCTCAATAGCGAGCTGGAGAGATATGGACCCAGCGCGACGATGATGGTGGTCACCGTCTTCGTCGTGGTCTCCCCAAGCGAGAGGCAACGACCAAGCGAAAGCTGAGCGATGCCTAGCTCTTTGATCTTCCACTTCCTATATATAAACACGCGGGGAGGATGAACGAAGATGGGCCAAAAGTGAGAGGGAGCCCGAACAGAGAGAACGAAAAAAAAGGCAAACGGAAATGCCCTACCATATCGCTCTTTTTTTAACATCTTTCGTGTCGAATTCTCCGTATGGTTTTCATTTTATTTAATACGGAATCATCTTCAATGATATCACGTTTCGCAGGCTGAAGATCTTTTTGGGTGTAAAAAGCATCTATCTGACCCAATCCGTTTGAATCGGTATCGATAAGTACGCAGTAGGATCAATCTATTATTACGTCCCCCATTAATAAAGCAGAAGAGATGCACCTGCTTCGATCGCCGCACCTTTTCGAGCCATTTTTTATTACTTGGTATTTCTCATGAAACGATCAACCGAGAAACTCTTGAGAACCTTTTTTGGAGTTTCTGTTCTTCAGTTTACGATTATGAAGAAGCACGAATCCCCGTTGTTCTCCGTTTACCTGGCGAATCTCACAATCATACATCTCACAAAAGCTCAGAAGCGGAAATCGTAATGGGGGTTAAATTCATCGAGGAATCTTGATCAAATTTGAAGACGAAGGCCAAAAGTTCCTCGTAGCGTAAAAAAATAAGACGGAAAGGATATTTTACATTTCTATCGTTGTACATTTAAAAAATGTTCGATTTAGGACATCGAGAGGTTTCAGAGAAGAGGGTCCAACCATCCTGATAAAAGGAAAATAGAAGCAGCCAATTTCCTTTCCAGCCAATGAAATGGAAAAACAAGTCTCTTACGGGATACTTTGTAATATATGAGAGGTGTTTTTACGGGGAGGGAAGGACGAATATGCGAAAGTCTTCACGAATGACTATACGAGCGAGTTATTGCGGGGCAGTTGTACGCGTGTCCACATTAGCTGACACATTCAGCCATTCTTCACCATTAACGGGGCACGCTCGCGCAAACTCCGTGGATCAAAGTTAAACCGATTATATACGTGTGATGTCGTTGACAATGGGAGCTAATGATTTCGTGTCGTTGCCCTCGTCCAACGTTATTCCAACCTTCGTATAGCCTACAAAGTATTATTATTACTTACGAGACTCGCTACGATTTACATTCTCTTTTGACTTTTTGTTTATTTTGAATTTCTATATCCAATGGGAATGGTGCGGCCGGGGCGCACGTAGCGAGAAAATAAAACCGACAGGAGAGAAGGATAATGACGGTTAGGATAATAATGGAAATCCTGGAAACATTACCAAGGATTTCTGCGGCGATTCTAGGCTCGAGCTGCAAGAAAACATCCCACAAGCGCAAAAGTATTGACCATCAAGCCAATCCAATGATGTACGTGACTTCAAAACTTGCGTTCTCACTCTATCCAACCCTCTGTCTCTTTCTTATTTTCTTTTTACCTCCACTCACCTTTATGACTCTCTGCACACAGCAGCTGATCGCCCCTGCCCTTTGATTGTTATTACGAGATCCAGTTATAGTTAGAAACTGGATATAAGGATAACTATATATATAAACATGTACCCATGTATGTCTGTGAATCAAACGCTTGATGGGATCGCAGAATCGGTTTTTTTTTCTATCCCTCGGAACTCATCAACGCGAGCTCCAGTTAAAACAGTAATCACTGTTTTACCGTTACCCCAAAAATGGAGAAGAATACAGAAACACACACTTTGTGTGAAAATAAATAATGCCGAATGAAACATAGGAAAGCCATTGAATCATTAGAGCACCGATGGATCAAGTGCTATAGATGGGAAAATATAATGTTCTACGTGTTTTTTTGTCCAGGCCGAGAACTTTTCAGACGGGTCTGATACACGAGCCATCCCGACATGCGAAATGCAATGATCGATCGAAAAACCCACAATGCACGAAAAAGGATTCTGTTCCTGAATCCTATCATTTTATTAATACGCATGATCAGCGAGTGCAGTTCTTTCTATCCGTTGATCCTTAGCGGCTGGAATCAAGCTTTTGCCTCGAGGGGCGATTATAGACCGCAATTAGGTCGACATTGTTATGTTAATACTGGCTAGACGACTGCAAGAGTGTGAGCTCGAATTAAGGATCGCGTATGGGGCGTCGGTGCAGGACAAGTTGAAAACACCGGAGAGTGAGAAAGACTGACACAGGTGAAGGGAAAGAGATAAAGGGAGAGCGGAAAGTGGAAGAGCGAGGACAAGGGAAGGGGATAATATTAGGGTGAGCCGTGGGGAAATGATGTTATAATATTTCAACACCGGTTCCCTGGGGTTGCCTGCTCAATTGATAAATCATTTTGTAAGTGGAGAGGGGATGAGAGAAGGGAAAGCAAGTATGGATAAAAGAGCATATGAGAGAACGAGAGAGTGAGAGCATGTGAGAACGATATTATACTCATATTCGAGGGGCGTCTGCATACCCCCTCTCGGATCATCATTCCATTCACGGAATTCGAGAACCAACTTTTATGATGCGATACTCCACGGACGATATATATTTATACGATGACTACACGACTCTGAATTAGGTGAACCGAAAGAGACGGGTGAGCCGGAACCTGCGCCAATCAAAACCGACATTTCCGGCTTCTGTGTCAAACAATTTTGACCACACTTTATGTGCCTACAAATAGTACCTGCTAGGATATTGTATACCGTGCTTCCATATGGGGGGGTCTCGATACGACGTTTAATTTGCCCTTTTGGAATGCAACAATTATTTTCGAATACTGTTTTCGAAATCATTATCCAAAGAATATTCTCGTGAATCTATGGTAAATGTTTATGAAATTAAAAAAAAAAGCTAGTAACCAAGAAATAAAAGTATAAAAGACTAATTTAAAAATAGACTAAAAATAACTAAAGTAAAAACGTAAAAATAACGTAAAAAAACAAATAAAAGAACCGGAAACGGAATAGAAAAAGAGAGTCGTATCGGGAGAGTGATAGGAAGTGAAGGGAATGAAAAGGGGCGGAGGTGACTGAGAGGCGAGACTGTATTGCATACAAGGGAATGGAGACCGCATACGATTGATGGGCTGCAAATAGGGTCGACCGCGCCTCTTCTAACTCCTCTCCTATTATACGCGTGTCATATTTATTTAATATACACACTGTACGAACCCGCCGAGCTAACACGGAGATACATCGGTCAAGGGTGAACGGTAGGGGTTGCAGCAACCCCGCGCGCATTATACGCATTATTATTTCTGCTGATCGCTTTTCATACACGTATACGAAGGCACGATAGTATCTTTGACATATATGTTGTATGCATTCGTATGGAGTTGCCTGGAGGCACTTACCACTGATCGGTATTCAGCCACAGTCGCAATAAGTATATAATCATATACAGGGTGACCGGAGAAGTGACATACACAGGTAATATGATTTTTTTTTTCATTTTTCTTACAAATCGCTTTTGATTATTTTTTTCTTTCTTTATGTACATTTTTGGATTTTCTTTTTGTAATAATTACGTTCGGCAATGTCAAAAATAAGCTAAAAAATATGGCTCACTCAGGCCTCGTGAAGTATGACTAAAATTTACTCGATGATTCAAAAAGTCGTTTTTGGGGAGGAGGAGATAAAAAAATGGAATTCATTGTAGGAAATTATTGTGGCGGTAATACATAAGGGTGATCGGGGATAGTCCTCGATATGAGATATCTAAATTTCATCTTTGTACGTCAATTCCCTAACCACCCTGAACATATATATATTCTATTGTCCGTGGCAAGTGTGCCGTTTAGCCGGGCACTCCGATTTTCCCGCTAGGGTGAACACGATACACCGCATCATGCGAAGCCTTACCGCGAGTCGTAGTCACGCGGCACTTGAAACTAATGTGCGCATACAAGCACATTTGTGTATCCATACACCGTTGTTCAAAAGTTTCCGCGCATATATGTAATAACGTTGACAACTTGGGGCCTTAATATCGAATTGCGAATATATTTTTTCATATTTAAATTCTAGGTTATCACAATAAAGATTTGTATTATTATCGAGGTCTTTTTTATTACGATTGCAGTGGAAAAAAAAGAGAAATTAAAAAATAATGATTTTCGTTGCAACGTTGCGAACTTCAACCTCATGGTTTTTCACCACTGGATCGGTAACATCGAAATTAATTGTAACCTCTTCACATTTATAAATAAATAGCTGTGCCCTGCCACGCTTCGCTGTGGTTGCATGGGTGCTATCAAGCAATCCACATCCAAATCTAAACCACACATTTCTAAAGATTGACCTTGAGCTTTGTTAATTGTGACTGCGAACGCCAATCGAATTGGGAATTGCAATATTTTAAATTGAAATGGTGTATCGTTCGGGATCATAGGAATTCGAGGAATGAGTACATCTTCACCTCTGAAAGGCCCCTTTAAAATTGTTGCTTTCACTATGTTGTTCATTAATTTTTTAACTGCGAGTCGTGTGTCGTTGCAGTTTTGGCTGGTTAATATACCGCAACATGATAATTGGGACATCTATTTTCAATTTGAATATGTGCGGTGGTATCCCTGGCCGATCAAGTGAATTTAAAAATTCCGTTGGATAATTAACAACTTCATCTGCTTCAACAACGGTGTCCATCGACTTATATGCCATTTCCTCACTTTGAATGCTGGATTGAATCACATTATTAATTTTATTAACATCTTCATTCTTTGCAGCAAGGATAGCTCGTTCACCGAGCCAATTGTGATTTCTATAATTAATTTCAATATTATGAAATACTTTTCCGACCAGTTATTCTCTCGATGTTACTAAATTACGAAAATTATCTGGAAATGATATTTGTCTTGACGTTTCATCAACTGGCAGCTGTCCGTTTCCAATGCCCAGTAACTGTCGTGAGAATATATCGGGTGATTGATCGTTCTGCAGCTTAACTCGCATATTCGTAGTCAACTGCAATGTACGTATGTGTCGCCACAATGTTGAATATTTCAGACAAGCATTTATTTCGTCTGCTGGTGTCGATCGAGGAATTACACGCAATGTTTGCCTAAAATCTCCTGCGAGCAATATCAATGCATTTCCGAATGGTCGAACGTTCCCACACAAATCTTGCAACGATCGATCGAGAGCTTCATGTGATTTTTTATGAGCCATTTGTGCATTCGTCCCAAACAATAAGTTTACATTTTTGCAATACTTTTCCCATACCGGATGATTTGGAAATATTGCACGTTGGAGTATCGATAATTTGCATATTTAATGGCAACTTCAGAGCTGAATGAGCAGTTCTTCCACCTGGTAACAATGTCGCAGCTATAACAGACGAAGCGAGAGCTAAGGCTATGTCATTTTTTTCACGAATCGTTGCCAGAACCCATGTGATAAGGAATGTTTCCCCAGTTCCTCCTGGCGCATCCAAGAAGAAGGTTTTCCCACCTCCTTCATTTATCAGTTTGACTATGCGATCATAAATGTCCTTCTGTTCGCGCGTTAATTTTGGAATGTTTGATTGGACATATGACTGGAGATCACCAGTGTTGTAACTTTGTTCACGACGCAAATCCACATCAAATGAAGCAGTCGCATATATATATATATATATATATATGTTTGTGTGTGTGAACGTACACACCAAATCTATTGGCTAACCAACATCTCTGTTCCTGTATTTGTGCACTTATCTCGAGATTAGAGTGCGAGATTAGACGGTGCCACGAATGACACATGCACAAACCACTGGACACTCTAAGTGTCCAGCTGCTATTAACACTCTGTTTCACGCATAGGGAAACATATGTTTGGGTGTGTATTATTTGGACTTGTCGAAAGTGTAATAGATAAAATTATGTGCATGTGCACTTTCGTGTTATCTAAAGAGTTGTGGGGTCGACCGAGGGATGCATGAACGAGCGAATAATTCGAGTGATACTTACTTACGTGAATGTTCGTACGAGTGGGTATTACGAGGGAAGTAGATGATTCAATGATGATTCTGAGCAACTTACCTGAAAGATAAAAATACAATGTATTAGACCAGCGTGGAATTGAAATGCGTTGTGTATAGATTTTGCACGTGAAAAAAGTCATTTTTAACTACACTTTAAGACATTTTTTATTTTTGCCGAATTTTTTTGTTCGTTTAGATGAGTTACTAAAAAAATCATTTTCGTTGCAAATGCTGTACATGTTTCTCTATAAGCACAATCAAATTTTTTTTTCGCTCCAGTCCTAAGAGGTCAATATTTTTGGGGCCCAATAATAGCACAACGAAAAAGTGTTAATTTTAGGAATGAGTATTGGGCAAGCACTTAGGTACTTTAAAAAGTTTTTTTTTTTATTTCGAAAAAAGCTCGATATAATATTTCATTGTGGTGCTTAGTCGCGAAACGAAATTCCCAGTTTGTTCGAAAGGCAGCGAACCCGGTTGAATTTCATGCTCTTTTCGTCGTTTTCTTTTTCATTTTTTACTCGTTGTCCCCCCTAAAGGTCTCTCACTCTCTCTTTTGCTGCCGTTGCTCCTCATCGTTCTCGTTGAGTCTCTTTATTGATGCGGGACAAGAGTATATATAACGAGTGACGAGGAGCAGGGACCCATTACCCGATATAATAAAATTCGCCCAAAAAGCCGGTTAGCCATGGAGGATGAAGGGAGAGGACGAGAGGGAAGGGCGCCCTCGAGGAACGTCAGCATTGGCGTAGCATCGACTGTCTGGTTATATTATATCGCGTTTTTCTCTCGTCGCAGCGTAGCTTTGCAAAAAACAAAAAAAATTAATGAAAAAAGAATAACTTCCCTCCAGCCCGGCTATTTCGCGCGATGTATAAATTTCCAACGGAGAAAAATGAAATAAAAAAAAGAGATAGATAAATCGTACGCCCGGCTTATCCGACAGATACCCGCATGGCTTTTTCACAATTAATTGTGCCCACATTTATCGAGAATTTTGGAGTGCGTTTTTGCAGTGAAAAATTCGTTTCCGTCTAGTGACTCCAATATTGTTTGCCAGATCTCCCAGCACGAAGTTTTACGTAATTTTTCACATGGATATATCGAGAACTAAAAAATCTATAAATTTACAAAAAAGTGACGAAATTTTTATTTCATGAGCTTGGTTTATGTAATTTTAGGTTTTTCGGTTAAATTAACAAAAATGAACCTGACCAAAATTAACCAGTAAAAAGAATTCAAGAATTTTTTCTTTTTTTAATATATATAGATATAACTGCATACGCATGTTTATATATTTATTAGGTAGGTTGGTAGGTCGGGTGTTTATACATACGATATTGTTCATAAATTAAGTATATAAAACCGTCGAGAGAGCGACAACGAGATAGATAGATAGAGAGAGAGCGAGGGAGGGAGAGAGAGAGGCAGAGAGATTTGTGGCGGCTTCTTTGATCCCGCGAGATACGCGCGCCAACATTGTGCCAGCTTTTCCCCCACCCCTTTTTATATCGCGTCGCCGCAGACCGTTATGTTCCCTCGCGTATTTACAGAGCGAGGAAGATACGGACAGAGATCGAGCGAATTGAAGTAGCGGCGGAGAGAGAGAGAGAGATCGCCAACTTTTTATTTCATGTTCTAGGACCAAGGTCCCATAAGCGAAAGAGAGAGAGAGAGAAAAGAGAGAAAACAAATCGTGCTCTGACTTTCCGGTCTCCCTTAATCTATTGCTGGGCCCCAGAATTGCAAGGATACCTATTGCATACGATTTGGAATCTTTACACCTGAGCTTCGCAACCAAAAGTTCGTCGTGTATAATGTATGTATTTTTTTTATCATGGATGGAGCTTCTATTCAGATATTTGGAATTTCAGAGAAAGTTTTAAAATTGAAATTGAGTTTTTAGAATTTAAATTGAATTTGTTTGGGTTTATTAAATAAAAAAATAGAAAAACAAAATAATGATTTTCGTTGCGAACTTCAACTTCATTATGGAAAATGGTTCTTTTTGGGTCCCACCCATAGCCAAGTGGCGAACATTCCGTACACCCACGATTTCTCATAATCGGGCGAGAGATATGCGAGAAGATTCTCCATCGGATATTTTTCATGGGAAAGCGCACGGAACAATCCGGACCGCGTACAAAGTGTGAAGGGCAGTACGTAAAATAAAAAAATAAAAAGAAATGCACTCACACACACATAGAACGAAGCGACGTTCAGAAACGGAATAGCAATGGGCTTTTCTTTTGTCGAATAAATCTCACGCCGATCCATCAATAGTGAGTGAGAAAGGGAGAGGAGAGAATAGAGAAGGAGCGAAAGGGCAAGTCCAACGCAGTATTGTTACACGCCTCGCTCTTATCATTTGTATTTCGAGCACGTAAGAGAATTCCGACTGATGAAATCTTCGCTTTCGTGAATTAGAATGACCGATGGTTGTTTTTGCGATGAGGAGAGCGAAACACGATCGCGATATTTTTCGCACCGCATCTCTTTCACCCCCCGCCCCGTTCTAACCATCTATATTTCTTTCGAATTCACACTGTTTCTCTCCGTTTCTCGAGTGGGAATGTGATCTATACGTGACCACGTACGATCGAACTGGCTATACTCTCCGAACGATTTACTATTCATGGCATTCTTGCAGACCTATCTAACGATTGACCACGGATAGTAACTTGAATATCTTCTTGCGTGTGCATCAAACGCGTGTAAATGGATGCTTTCGTAATGTTTATTTTTTTTATGACCGAAAAACCTGCGACTCGTATAAAAACAAGGCTCGACTTTATTAATTAACTAAAATGAATAACGTCTTTGTAGGTATATACATTTAATGATAATCTTGCAACGAGAATAATCCTGAAAAAGCGGGCGTGCAGTTGGCCTTGAAATCCTGGGCTTGCCTTAAATCCGTTCGTACGTGTAGGGATACGGATATAAAAATGATTATTCGGTAGGGTCATCGGCGCTGTGATACCGTGATAAATTATAAAAAGGAAATAGCCGCGCGCCGTACTTTCGGCGTCTCTCTTCAGGTCCCGCGCTTTCGTTACCGGCCAATTATTGACGAAGCCACCGGTGGCCGCGCCACGCGGATCCTGGTCGTTAGGGTAGTTAACGAGTTCGTGGCACGTGACGCGCGGGTATACTCTCACTGCCCTCGTCTCGGCCTCTCTCGGTCTCTTATCCTCCGCGCACCACTTCCATTCCCCTTCTCACTCGTGCTTACACTCGTGACGGAATCATTGGATGTTGGCCACGCCGGTTCTCCACCCGATGACGCGAACATGATGATGCATACGCCAGAAAGAGACTGGCTCGTTGGAGGAAGGGGTGTGGGCCAGGATGGAGAAAGAACGAGAGAGAGAGAAATGAAGCGAGTCGTCGCGGTTGAGCTCCGCCGGAGTGAGAATCACTGCGACCGACACGTCCGGTGTGGGGACCGAGAGTCGCCGGGGTACGATCGTCGTGGCTCCTCTAGCGGGCCGAGACTGCAGAAAAGGAGTTGGGTCGCTATAACCGTCTTATAACACGGCCACCGCGTGTCTCCGGCAAACAGAATCGCGGCAAATCGTGTCTGCTCCGTCTTGCGGATCGATTTGGTCACGTGATCGGTTAAACAACCGGTTGATACGAGCGCCAAACATACATGGCACAGGCCAACAGTCACTTTTTTTCATTGTTGGTGAAAGAAGATTAAACGCTATTCTACGTGCCCATTGAAATTTGGGTAAGGTACCCGACCTGTGTAAAGCCCACCTTATTTGTTTGCAAGTACAAAGAAAAACTGTGATTAAATAAAACAAAAGTGTTTAGTTAATCATTTATTCAATAATCGACGTATTGATAATAATTTTGGTTTAGAAAACAATGGTCACTATTAACTATAAGCTTTTTGTAAAAAAGCGTCTTCTGAACACATTCAAAATTCGTTCTTCCAAAAGTAGATAACGCGACCGAACGCGACAGCGAGAATAAATCAGCAGCTACTGGATCGTGTATTCGCAAAATGACGAGCCCACGATCCACATCTGGTGGTGCCTACGTACGTATCCCTACATATCCCCCAGAACGGTTCACCACCATGATGGACCATCGAGGCGTCGCAAAAAAAACTGATCGTTTGCTTATAACGTCAGTTTCCAAGATTCGCAGTTCCACTACACTGAATAAGCGGTGATCCACTTCCGGTTCTGCGTGCGCAAGTTCATTTTTTTCTACCTAGGAACTACTCCACCCATTCGCCGGAACTAAAATCCTAGCCCATTTGTTTCCGGTATTGAGTACCCAGGTTCTTTTCGTTCTCCAACGGATCCATCGTGTGGTTCTCGTCTATTCCCAGAAACTGTCAGCTTAGCCCATCTATTTCCGGTACTACCAGCGTCCGTTCTATTTTTCTACCGAGAACGGTCTGCTCGCCTATTGTCCGATAAACTTTACATCCGTCCAAAAGTCTGATCATCATAGTTCGTAATATCTTAATGAAGACTAGACGCAGCTATGTTACGGACAAGTGTGAAGACGTATCCAGTTGAGAGTCCCTGGTGGTGATACGTCCGATGGGGACTGCGTCGGTCCGCAGCCAGCAAAAGAGGGCCACTGTAGTAGAGGGCTCTGCGAGTCTAGTGGCCGTGTGTTGGTCTTTCCGTGTGTTTGGGACAACGGCAGGAGCACTTGAGCGGCGAGACTGCGGGAGCACAGGGGAGAACCCGTGGGGTCCGTAGTAGCGCAAACTTACAGAGCCGTGCTCGGATTTCCACAACCCCAGTCCCCTCCCCCTCCTCCCATCACGAAAGCGTCGGATGTTGTAAATTTGACCAGCGAAATAACCCTTTGGCGACAAGACCTTTTCTGCCTCCTATTTCTATCGGGCCTTCGCTATTCCTTCTTTTTCCAATTATTTTTTAACCCTTTTCTTATTCTTCCTCTCGTTTTGGACTTGTTCTCTCTGTTCAGCGATCCTGTCCACCGAGTTTTATTGGCTCACTTGAAATTGAAGTCCTTCGCATTCCAAGAATATCGCCGTACCCTTTCTATGCACACAGACGCAAACCCAAACAAACACGCGTACAGCGATGCAGGCACGTAAGCGTTATTAGGCTACTGGTGCTGTTTATGTGCGAGATTCGAAATGATTTCAGCAGTAGACAAAGCGCTATTCGTCTCTGAGCTGGTGGGCTCCTTTTTTTCACCTACTTTTTCGTCCCGCTCGGTTTTTTGTTTTCATCGCCGAAACACGAAGGAACGCTTCAAATACACCTCTACAACGAGACAGATCTAACGTGTGTGCCTGTACGTGAGTGGGTATGTGTTTTATGTATTGCGTGCTTTTTTGTCTTTGGAGAGAAGGGTTTGGGGCGAGGAAGAGGAAAGAGTTCTCCGTGCGAAGCCACCCGTGGGACACGATCTTGGCGAACAAAGCTTCCCTTCACCGCATGCCTAATACACTGCATCACCGGGGATAAAACTAATGCCCCTTGGTATATAATGCGAGACCCCTTTTCTTGGAAAAATCATGTACGTCGAGGATATAACGCACGATTCGGCAAACTGGCGTTTGAGATTAAAATGATAGTTCAGTTAAACCGCATCAGCGAATTATCCTCCCGGACCCGATGAAACCCGTCCGATCGTTGGATTCGGCATGAATGAGCGGTGCTCCGAAGTAATGCTCCTCATTAGGTAGTACTAATTGTGATTTATCACCTACATGGCCACCTACATTAATATACGTTTGCTGTATGATCTTGCTCAAGAGTGCACATTGTACACCCGATATTACAGTGTGACTAACGGGCCATTGATCCAGCCGCTTTAGTCGTTATCTCTGGTAGTTACGGTAACAATGACGATTGTAACCATCGTAGGCGACCGTTTCTACAGCTAAGCAGGGAACTTAACTTCGTGATATCCATCTGTCACGGCAGTTCAGAATCACGTTGATCCGAAATCCTTATCATGGCTTAGGTTTTTGCCTTTGGCAAACTCATGGGCCCTGTCGTCCGCGTGATGATTTCTGTGGCTAGCAGATCCCGCTAAAGACGGGAAAACCCAGCAGGCTAGGTGCGCCAGCAGGGGTGAAAGAAAACCTGCAGAGGGAACCACGGGAGCGCATGAAGCTGCGAGATGCCGCATGAAAGAAGAGAAGTAAAGGGAAAGCGAAGAGACTACACACGAGACGTCTACACTACTGATGCTGATGGCGATGATGATGAGAATGGCGATGGTAGCTACGGATTCGTACACAACGCTGGTGATGGATCGTGTCATGAGTGCGCTGGGCATCAGGGAGTGAGAAGGCCGTCCGGCAATCGCCTCGGATAACGAGGAAAGAGAGTTCGAGCGCGAGCATCGAGAAAACGGCAGAAGCAAGTTTTGCAGCTCCTCTTATGTATACATACATACGTATATATGTGAAATGCATACAACGAGACACCCACTACATTGCACTTTAGCTCGGCGTTCCTCTTCGCCGGTTCATCGCTCCTATCCTCTTTTGCATTTCGCTGCAGACTTCACTCTAATGCCTCCACCCCATCACCAGTCCACTACCTTGCTGTCTCTCGCCCTCCTTTTTTTTCTCTACCTTTTATTTTATTGTTTTTCGCAGCCTCGCGCTCACTCGTACTTCAACTCCGGAAAGACGATCTCCCCATAAATTTTGTTCTCAAAGAGACACTCCGGACGCATTTGAAATTGCAACGGACGAATTTGAAAAAAAAAACTCTTTTGCGCCATGCTTTAAAAAGTCTGGTGAAAATCAGTACCCCATTGTGCGAGTTCAGTCAGGTGGACACTGCATTTTCAAAGTTGGGTTCGACTTGGTTTCATTAGTTTTTCGCGGTTTTAGTTGAATTATTGATAATTCGTGACATTTTTGGTGTTACAAATTTTCGACTCGACTTCGAGGGTAGCTCTCAATAAACCCAAACAAACCCGAAATAGCAAAAATCCAATACTGGATCGATGCAACACAGTCGACACGTAATTTCGGCAAAGATATATAAAACTGGGCGGGGATCAATTTGAATCACGTGACTTTTCACATGTTGGGCGAGACGGTGCGCCGACAAGGGGGCTTTAGCTTACTGTGCATACCGCGAAGACTCAAGGCCGTTCTCGTCGCTGTCGCCGAATTAAATTAGTTAAACGAAAAGGAGGAGAGAAGGGAAAGGGGGAGGGGGGTACTTCCCACGCGTCTCGCCAGAAGATGCTCTCTTTCCTTTGCCTCTTACAATTGTTCGTTTTTTTGACCTTCTTTCATTCGTACAGTTGGGTTGAGTTTTTGTGCCATTTTTTTTTCACGGTATCTTTATAATCTTAATTAATGATGTTCTAGGATATCCGTGACCCTTCCATTTTCAACACTTCGCTTCACGACACGCTTCTTCGCGTTATTTTTCATTCTCGTGTGTAATACTGTATAGTGATAGTAGAAAGGCGATAGTTGAAGAGATAACTTGGAAAGACGTATTTTCATTATAATTAATAAATTGTAACGAATATGTCGATGAAAATGTCCATCCTTCTCTTGCTATTTCATTAATTTGCCCTATAAATATGTGAGCCTTCCATTTTGCGAGGTTGATAATCAGGAGGGTGGTCCGTGCTGAGAAGAAACGAAGAAATGACGCGACACGAAAACTAGCGGGGGCGTATAGAGAGGAGGGTGGACACGAGGAAAAGCTCGCGGCAACGTAATTGGTCAATCGATCCCTCGAATTCCCCAAGGTTCGGATATCTCCCTTCGCGAATCCCTTCTCGCATACATACTTCCCTTGGTGGATGTTTTTTCCACCCTCGTCCCGTACGCTTGAGAAAACCTGAACTACATGTTTTCCGAGGCCACCGTGCAATAGGAAAGAGACTTATTTTCCTCGTCCAATGGCCAGGCACAGGCGGGAAAATCGGAGTATGTGCTGGGCGTCTTCCCTGCGTAAGACGTCGAAAGGAACAAAGCGCGCGCACGTCGTAGGTATCGAGGATTCAGTTGGGAAGGACCTGTATCCTAAGATCATCCAACCCTACCGCCAAAGTTTTCCTATAAGCTACCTGATCCACGTAACGACGGATCATGAAAATAAAATGATTATAATTAAGTTTGAAAAATTGAATATACCGAAACTACAAATTTCGTCAATTTATGGGTTGGTTTGGATTTGTTTAAAATCAATGGTTTACAATCAAACTAACGAACTCAAACAAACCCAAACAAATTTCCTAAACTTTTACGAAATTTGTAGTTTCGGACTATTAGAATTTGGAATTTTGAGCTGGTCAACCGAAGTTCGGGTTTCCTACTCGGCTCCAAATTTCCCATACGAAAAAATCTCAAATATTTCTACGTCCTCTTATCAGAAATTTGTCTCCACGAATTGCAACAATCGTTTCGAACAACGATGAATATAAAATGATTGTAATGAAATTTGAAAAATGGTTGCGCACGCACGATGCAAACTTCTACATCCCAGGACCCACCGGTACACGACGGTAATCTCGTGACGAGTAATCGAAGCCTCGGACTGGAGCATGTTTGCAAGAGGCGAGAGAATTCATCTCGCCATCTCGTTTGCTTTATTATTATAATTTATTAGCGCGTGTAACGGGTTGGTGGGGCTGGGGCGATCCGTGGGGGCATCGCGCCTCTCGTATAATTCTCGTTCCTCTCCTCCCCTGCCCCTCCACTACCCCTTCAGGCCTCTCATTCCCGTATGCGTGAGCTCTCCCGATGCTTATAAACGAGTATCGCGAAGCACGTGGCGCAAACAAGAAAATAAATTTTATTTGGAGCCGGGCCAGCGAGAAGAAAGAGGAAGTAAAACCGGCACAAGGCGGACGTTATGTCGTTGTCTTTATACTTGAATTTCCGTTATGGTCATCCTTCAAATATCTGTACACACTTGTCTCCTCTTTCCGTTGGTCCGTTTGCTGATAAAATGTTTTTTTTACGTACGAATTTTAGTGTTTATTACTTTTTAACGTTTGTAGTTATTTTTTAGTTTTTTTTTTATTTATTTTGTTTTATGTAGTATTTTGGATTTTAGTTATTTTAACTAGAGATTTTTGCGCTGGGGAATTATTTACGTTTTCGTAAAAACATGAAACTAGTTTTTAATTTCTACTAGGGATTTTCCTCTGGAGAATTTTTTACGTTTCCGAAAACCATAAATATACAAAAAACTAGTTTTTGATTCTACCCAAGGATTATTTCGCACTGGAGTATTCATCACATCTCCTCAAAAATCATAAATTCGAAGCTAGCTTTTAATTTCAACTAGAACGTGCTACGGATGTGAGTGGCGCGAATGTCAAATCTCAAAAACGGAATCTCCTAATGTATTTCGTCACGCATCCGCCACAAGTGTGTCCGCGAGTGTTACTTTTTTTTCTTCTTCTTCTTCTTTTTCCTCTTCTTCATTTTTTTAATTATCACTCGTTTGCGTTTCGCCATTCGAAGATTGTCACGGGGTTACTTGCCGGATTTATCTGACGAAAATATGATATTTATGTTGATCGCGAGACGACCGGGCGGGTCGGACGCGGTATATTTAAGTTGTGTAAATCCAATAAAAACGCCATACCCGTAATAAATAACAGCTCGAGCGGTCCGAGGCCCATACGGAGGGAAACAGAGAGAGAGAGAGAAAGAGAAGAAGAGAGAAGGGGAGGGAGAGAGTTAGTGAACGAGAGCCAAGGCAAAATGGGGGGGGGGGGGGGAAGAAAGAGAAGAAATAAGCAAAAATGAAAAGAGAAAAAGTGAGAGGTGGTGGGTCGTTCGGTGGGTTATATTATACCTGCCTCAGGGCAACCTTCAGAATCTTCTCTTCGCCTTCGAACAAGACGAGAAAGCAACGTGTGTGTGTGTGTGTATTACTGTGTATCTGTGTGTATCTGTGCGGGGGAGGTGGAAAGTGCTGCCGTTCACGTTTCTTTGCCAGGCCCTCTTCTCCCCTTCATCTTATTCTGCTTAAGGTTGTTGCGAGCATCCATACGAATTCGTACAGTGATATTACGATAACCGTAAAGTACGTACACCAAGAGTATTATGACGTAAGATGGGAATACTTTTTACCAGATATGTAATTTATCTTGTCCTGTTAGTGGACTTGAAAAGTTGATGGGTTTAAGGTACGAAAAGGCTGTATGCTGTTCGTGAACTTTACTGAACTCGTTTAAACGCATGGACTTGAAGTTCGCGTCGTTGCGACGCATCGAAATTTCTTTTCTCATTTACAGAAGTAAATGATTTTTGACATTTTGTGTGGGTTTGGCAATTTGCAAAAAGAAAAAAAACCACGTTTTCATTGCGCCTTGATGCAATTTTCATATCAACAAGACAATTCTTTGCTGAATAATCAACGACTGTGCAGCCTTTCTCATCTTGACTAGAATTACCGGTGCATTTCTCATTCTCTGCACAACGAGGATTTCTCGAATTCCTTTGAATCGCCAGGTTAGCCCGAGTGAAACTTTGGACGAACCGAACGGTCGAAAAGGTGCGAGGGCAGTGAAAAAAATGGTGCCCAGCGGGGATCCGAGAATGATAAAAGGTAGATGGAAGATGGAAGGCAGAAGAAGATACGAATGAAGGAGTGGATGGAGGAGGGCGAAGGAGGTTTGACCCTTGCGCGCTAACGGGACCCTTCCTCGCTCTTTTCGCTCATAACACGAATCGGTCCACCGAGCCAAATAATAGTCTTCAACACCATACAGTAATCCCCCTTTATTCCCCAACCATCCACCAGTAACCCGGTCGGCCCTTCCGTCCCGCTCTTCCCGTATCGTTGCATCCCTTTTGGTCACTCTAATCGTTCCGGTCCTCATCATCACCTGTGTCACGCAAACGACGTGTTCGCTTCTTCCGAGACGAGATACGAGACACCTTTTTTAATCCGTAGAAAGATTTAATTATCGATCTTTCTCAGATTTTCCAACTATTTTTTGACATGTTGTTATGTATTTATTGATTTCTTCCATCCGTACAGGGTCTTTTATGCTTTTTACCCGCCCGAGGTAACGATATACAATATACTGCATTTGTCGAGGGCACAGGGAAACTGTGGAAAACCCGTACCAGCCCTGTATTCTTTTGATTCCATGGTAAGACACCTCACCCATGTAAGGCCCACCTTATTTGTTTTTCAGTACAAAAGAAACTATGAATGTTGAAATAAAACAAAAATGTTTATTTAATGATTTATTCAATAATCAACGTTTTAATAATAATTATGTTTCAGAAAACAATGTTCACTATCAACTACAAGTTTTTTTTTAGAAAAACGCAATTAAATAAAATAAAAATACAATAAACAAAACAAGAGCGAGGGGAGACATTCTCCCCTACCTGTCCATTTTGAAGAACAACCATATCCGATCCTCCATGTGCCAAAGGTTCTCACTGCTTCCCCATTATTTCACATTCCCCACGTTCTATTTTCCCTTTCATCTTCGATGACACAAACACACCCTTTTTCCGGACCAACAGATACGAAACAGAGCCTCCGCCGTCTTAGAAACTCGTCGGTTCTCGACATTGCGAAATATTAAAAATCGTGAAGCGGACGCGATGTACGAAGCTCCTTTTACAACGAAATTTAGGCAAAGCTGTGTTGCGGAATAAAAAAATAATATATAATGGAATAATAAATAAATCATAGAATAATAAAAGCGGAATAAAAAAACACAAAGATATTTAGAGGGCCTGGACGTAGAAACCGGAAGCTCGTTTTGGGACTGAACAGTGGGTATGTATACAGGGTGTCCCACGTCTATGTCGATGTATTTTTATACCTTGAAGACAAATCCACAATTTAATTCGCCTTGAACTCTCCATTTCTAGGGAAAAATGTCAAAAAAATATTCTAGAACGGTTTTTCGCATTTTCCCAGTCTAATTTTGCACTTTCGGCAAAAACTCGGACATATTCGTAATCAGCAGAAAATTTGCGATTAAATAGACTCTTTTAAGAGTTTAAAAATGGGAAAAAAATTTTTTCGTCTTCCCTGGCCACTTTTCCAG
>JAPYZJ010004365.1:0-13837 GCA_030522765.1 Ophioninae sp. B BG-2022a | reverse complement strand
GAAGTATCTACATCAAAGTCTCAGAAAAAACGGCCTCCCGCTCACTGGTCGATGCGCCAGCCAGAGCACGGCTAAACGGTCACCGCACCAAGTATCAGCATCTCTCGATGCTGCTTAACTTCGGTGATCGCCCGAGCCGCACTCCGACCGCCCAGCCACCAGCGTCGGTCTACGATTTCCAATAGCAAAGTAGACAAAATAATATAACGAATACCTCCATAACGAAGCCGGTCGATTCGTATCCGGGAATAACATTGACGAATAATATTCAATTCCCTCGACCCAATAACGTTACTGAACGCTACCACGTTGCTCGTTTATCTAGACGGCATTGGAACATTTTTTTTTACTTTTCTCCTGTCATACAATTAGTCTAATTCTATTCCAACGCGGAAGTCTATTAAATCCGGAACGACCATCCACCAATGTCGAATTTCCGTAAACTGCTCTATTTGTTTACAATATCTATCATCGCGTTGAAAATGGATCTTAGTTTCATACTGACAGGATGAAAAGTTCCTTTAGAATAGCTGCTGGCCGCGTTCCATTGTTTTGATTATTTCATCAATAACTACCTTTCTTCCGTCACTTAGTCAGCGTGGATCACGCGATATTAAGAAAGACTCATCACGTAGTTTCTTCGTTTGTAGATTTAAACAACGGTACGTTTATTACAGGCGATTTACTTTTAAAAACGATAGATTTCTCTTCCCAAACCGATTATCCATCCAAACCCAAACAAAGAATGTATTTTTAAAAAGACATACTTATTATATCCTCTATTTTACTCCCTTAAGAGAAGAATATCGTAAACACACATAAACTTTCCCCAAGAAACACTATCTAGTGTTAAATACTCGAATAAAGTCTGTTCAGCCTTTTTTGTGATTAACGCTTCCGAACAGACAGAGGCTGAGTCTATAGTACGTAGTGATGGCGATGATAACAGTGATAACAGAAATTCATTAATATTTTGTTCTTTATTACCAAGCTTGACGATTACCGTCGGTCTCCATGAATAAATATGTATATTATAAATTCGTTTTATTTTTTAGGGGCGTTTGGATACTTCGAGGTCACCAATGATATAACACAGTACAGCAGAGCGAAGGTATTCGCGGGAATCGGAAAGAGAACGCCGATAGCCGTGAGGTTCTCGACGGTCGGTGGCGAGAGCGGCTCGGCTGACACGGTGAGGTCAGTCTGACACAATAAAAAAAGAAAAAGGAACAACTCGAACGATTTCCAAATCGATTTACATTTACAGTTCATGTTGATACGACCGAACAGCATACTGTTACGAGCGCTCGCGTGCTTGCAATCTACTCATTAGCATTTTTTCCACACTCGCGTTAATTGCACTCGCTAAAGAGTTTAAGATACGCAATCGAGTACGAAATATCGTCTTTCTCGTATCACTTCTTTATTTTTCAGCTGGCTCGACTAAAAAAAAATAACATAACGTGCACGATAAGTGTGTTCGAGAACTCGTAGAAATTCGAACTCAAAACTGAATATGTTGAAACATACAGACGGCACGGAGAATAAAAAAAGAATCACCTAACAATCTAAGACATTACGAATTTTCGTGTATGTTATTTTTTTATTTTTGATAAATCTCGGTTGGTTTTGATGTCGTTATGCGTCGATGGTAGATAAAGAAACAAAAAAAGAAAACTGGTGGTAATTTACGAGTTATTGTGAATCGGAAGTTAGTGGATGTGCAAACAAAAAGTAAGTTCGATTGGTATAGGAATCTTCGTTGATGCCCGAGGATGCGTTTTATCAATTCACAGGCGAGGATCGTACGTTTACGTAAGATAAGAAAATTCGCACTCGACGCAGATACCCGACCGTCCGTTCGTTTTCTTAGACAGCGGAATCAATTTCCCGTAGCCGCTTATTTCGCAGTGTTTGCTTAAACGCGAAATTCAACAAACTTGATAAAAATCAAACATTGGAACGAATGGTTTCGCAGAACGTTCGGTACTCCGTGTACAAATACCGGATGAGGAAATATTACTGATTGCGATTATGTTTGGATAAGTTTATAACGGTGAATACAAATCTGTTCCCGTGAGCGATTAGCCCGAGAATTTCGACAAACCGTCTCGCAATGCTTTTTTCGATTTCTCTTTTGCCCGGTGGCTATGGTTGCTGCAAATGTGGTACGGCTTGAGAATTTTTGTTTGTTTCATTTCTTCATCTATAATTGAGATTAAGAAAAATGCATTCAAACTTGGGACCCTGAATTTTCAACTGCATTTGAGAAAAATATCTTCCAATTCCTGGAGTAATTCAGATTTACATTTATTTTTCAATTTGAGTTTCCGAATTTTCTGACTTGGAAGAAAAAGAATTTCACAAATAAAAATTCCACGTTCCGAAAATCATACAAAAATATTGTGTAAAAACTTGGAAGTTTCGGTTGAGTCGTTTTTCGAATCTCTCGATACTGATATGGATGTACACTGAACTTTATGATGCTGATCGACGATTCACTACTTTCCAGAGATCCTCGTGGATTCGCGGTCAAGTTTTATACGGAGGAGGGGATATGGGATCTCGTAGGCAACAACACACCAATATTCTTCGTCAAAGACCCTCTCATGTTCCCGAGTTTCATCCACACTCAGAAGAGAAATCCCGTCACTCATCTCAAGGTTCGTAAGGAAAATTGCAGAATAGTGGAATCGATACGTTGAAATAACTTTTAGCGAACGATCGTTATGGTTGCCGTTTGCAACCACATTGATCGATCTTTATTTGTTTTACAATGGATTTTTGAGCCAGCATTTTTTTCGTACTCAACAGACATCCATCGAAGTATTAGTTTACGCGCAATCTCGGAAATGGAGAACGTTGTTTTTCTTCATGCACACGGTTCTTGCAACGCGACAAATTGAGACAAAAAATTCAATTCGTATTGAGTTGTGAAAAAAAAACTTTCGCTGAAGCGGAACAAAAATTTCAACTCGAACTAAATTTTGTAATGTTTCGTTGAAATTGTTCTTGTTTATTTATCGTTCCTTTATTGATTCACCCTTGCAATGGGGTTATTCGATGATAAAAATCTCTTCGAACGCGCTGTATGGTTGAAACCCTGGATTGCAGGATTCCGACATGTTCTGGGATTTTTTGTCGCTTCGCCCTGAGTCGACCCATCAAGTGATGATTTTGTTCAGCGACCGCGGTATTCCCGATGGATATCGGCATATGAATGGTTACGGTTCTCACACTTTCAAACTCGTAAACGATCGGGACGAAATGGTTTACTGCAAATTCCACTACAAGGTAACATAGATGTCCCAAGTGAAAAACGAAGACACATAATTAGTGAACGTAAATACGTTGGGGAGTGCTGGTTGTCGTCAACCGTTTCGGGGTCTAATCTGACTAGAGAATATTGCATCAACAAAAGTGTACAACCGGTACTTGTCATTTTCTCGAACAAGACATCATTTCAGCATGAACATTAAGATTAATGTAAATTTGTGAATAGCTCTTAAAAAATTATTTGTGATTTACTGCATATTGGTAAATGCTTCAATAGCGACAATTTATAAATACTTTTCAAATATTTGATTGTAATTTCAATCTACTAAAGAGAAGACAACTTTAATTAACAAAATTAAACAGTACTAATTCGTTAAAAAGATGTCGCTCAGGAATTACCTAATATTCGGCAACGCTTTGATGCAATTGTTTTCGCTTCTCCAGACAGATCAAGGAATTCAAAATATCTTCGCGGACAAAGCAGCAGAACTCGCGTCGTCGGATCCCGACTACTCGATCCGAGATTTGTACAACGCAATTGCGACGGGAAATTATCCGAGCTGGACATTTTCCATTCAAGTTATGACGCTCAAAGAGGCCGAAACTTTCCGATGGAATCCTTTCGACGTTACGAAGGTGAAATTACTCAACGTCCCGGTTATCCTTATTAACGTAGCTCAAAGAAAAAAAAACAGAGGCATCGGAAGTGTGGGTAATCTCAATAGCGTATGATAGTAGGCGGGAAATTGCGACCGCTCCACCAATTATTTTTTCCGCGCGGCCGCGGCGATAGAGACTCATTTATAACCGTGCGATTCGTAATATCCGCGCGCACACACACACAGGTATGGCCTCATGCTGATTTTCCATTGATGCCGGTGGGCAAACTCGTCCTCGACCGAAATCCCGGAAATTACTTCGCCGATGTTGAGCAATTGGCTTTCGATCCAGCTCACATGCCACCTGGTATCGAACCCAGCCCGGACAAGATGCTTCAGGGACGACTCTTCGCGTACGGCGATACCCACAGGCATCGTCTCGGACCCAATCATCTTCAGCTTCCTGTCAACTGTCCCTACAAGGTACGGAAGTATAGTATGCCCGTATCGTCAGCGAACGTCGAAACTAGAAGGCCCAATCCCTATTTCTGAGCTGTTCTGTTATCGTAAGAAATAAGTTGTATGAAAAACATATGAAAACATGCAAAATCATCATATTTCGTCGATTCACCTCGCAAAATACGTAAAACCGATACTTTCTACTCTTTCGACGATTTTTCGTGAAAAAGTGTGTCGAATTTTGTACATAAAAATATCGACTTACTTCTAATTGGTAATGATTCCAATGTTATTGTTTTTTGAAGCCGTTTCTGTCGCGGAATAGTTTGTACATAAGTATTTTTCTATAATTATCGAGACGCTTTACATTTTAAGATACGAATACTCAAAAAAAAACTTCACCGTACCGACTTCAAAGTGTGAAATTCTTCGGTTGAGATAAAAACTGCATTTCCGTAGTCAATTGGAGGTCCCTGAAGTATTTACTAATAGTACACTGTATCAGAATAAAATTTCCATTAAATTGATGCAGGAATTTGGTTTGAAGGAAGATCGAAGTTTAAAAAACTGCTTTTTCATATTACTTGCTGTCTATTGAACGTTTCTAAAACAATTTTCCTATAAATTAACTGGCATCTTTTTTAAATAATTGGTATAACGTTGTTCCGAAAATTTTTACATTGTACCATTAGAGGATAATTTTCGGGAAATAGTAAACATCGAATTACTATCATAATGCGAAATTCTATCCCGTCTGTTTTATTCCACTTAACGAGGCGGCGAATTTTGAGAACTCATTATTATTGCGCAAACATTATTATACTTTTAGAGGTTTGGCTCAAAAACCACTCGCGTAAAATGCTGAATATTAATGAATTTTGAAGACAATAAACATCACCGCGTTTCAGTGACAACGTGATGGTAATCTTTATCATCGGAATACGTATATCGCTAGTCTATTCAACTAATTCAGGTCACTTTCCGAAGGGCTCGTCTACTCGCTGTACCATATTTTGTCCCTAACCGATTTACTGTTTCGCACAGGTGCTCTCAACGATGAACTACCAGCGTGATGGCCTAATGACAATAAACAACCAGAACGGCGCGCCGAATTACTACCCGAACAGTTTCAGCGGTCCTCGGACGTGTCCAAGCGTAAGATCACCGAGTTTCTACGTCGCCGGAAACGTCGATCGGCACGAGCCCGTCGACGAGGACGATTTCAGCCAGGCGGGTACGCTTTACCGTGACGTGCTCGACGACGACATGAAAACGCGTCTCGTGAACGCTCTGGTCGGGAGCCTTGAACGCGCTTCAAACTTCATCATCGAACGTGCAGTCAAAAATTTCAGTCAGGCTGACGTCAATCTCGGCCAAAGGCTTACCCAGGGCCTTAAAAAGGCCGGCAAGAATATTAACGTTGGTGGGAGATGGGCCAAGATCTGAACACCGACGTTCAAAATCCAACCTTTAAATTCCATGATACGCGATCACTTTTGCACCTGCAATCGCGACACTTGTTTTCTAGTTTTATACAGACTAAACTTTCACTACGTGAAACGCATCGTGGTTTTATCCCAGTGTTTCCGACAACGCACGCTCAAATGGCAACGAAAATGCGCGTTGCAAAAAAGCACGTTTCTTTTGTCCCTTTCCGCGTATGGTAATCGTTATTAATAATCATAATGTACCAAATAATAATATATGATGATCGACGAGGAGCTGTTATTTTTCGAAACGTTGTTACTTGCGAGAAGAAACTTGCACCTTCGTGATGTCATATGAAAAAGATTGAATTCTAAGGGGTTCTGATAATCACCGACTGATTCTAATGATCGAGGCAATGCTGCGGATTGCGACGGGCGATTACGATTAACAATAATCAAGTGGAGAGAGACTGACAATGTGTTACGAGAAAAAATGTTGTTTCGCGAAAAATGCGATTTTGCTCTGGTCTGGTAAATAAAACAATTTTCTTTTTACGAATCGTATTAACATACGACATTCAATCCCGATTTTCATTAATTTCGTACCGGACAGATTTCATACGTAAACTCGAATTCGTTCTCGTCCACTCGGGAATATGCATAACTCCACTTATTTCCCATGAATACATATGGACCCGCCGAGTGAACATTTCAGTTTGGGGTGCGCAAAACCAAAGATAAATACATGGAGAAATGTGGATGCGTCATGCGCGTACTGACGTTGCATCAAGGTTTGTCATCAATCAAGTTTGAAGATAATGAATTTTGAATGATTTCACGCGTGTTTCTTCAAGCACTGTCTTGCGAAGTTTATTATCCAATTATCGATGCGACGTCATGGAATCTGAGTCGATACTTGCGTCGATTTGTCACCACATGTATGATGTTTTCATTTATTTTAAATATATGGAAAATCGAAAGAGTATTTCAAATTCAGTTTTATAATACGTCAGTATATATATACATATATATACATATATCAATACAATCCATCAAAATATTTCAATCGTGCGAATGCCGACTAGAGGTAGAACTCTGAGGGCTTAAAGAGGCACTCTTCTTTATCGTTTCGCAGCTAGTGCTTGTGCGTAGTCTTTCAACGAAAGTCACTATTTTACGGATCAATCGAAGCGATCGTCCCTTTACACAGACACGTATCCGTCGAATGTTGCGCTCGTGATAACACTTGAACTTGCCGTGTACCGTCAGATACTGAAGCTTCGATGGTACTCTACCACCGACGATGTGCATAAATATATGAACTGCCCGCAATATGACGCACGGACGTGAAGCTGGGAATTACCCGTTCGAGGGTCAGGCAACATTGCCTCATCGTTTCGTGCTCTCCGTCCGCGCAGTGCGTGCTGAAAATATTGCGTTGTTACTGCCGTTTCATCCAGGGTTCAAATTCTCGACCTGCTCACTGCTTTGGATCTGCCAAAACGTTTATTGGCATTCTGCTCAACTGATATTCTTCGTCATCAATCTGGAAGGTGAATATTTATCAATATTCGGGGTCAATTTTGAAGATCACTGTAGATTTGAGAAAATCTACAGTGATCTTCAAAATTAAATAATAAAGTTTAAGTTAATAAAGTTTAATGAAGTTTAAGTTCCAGGTAAAAAAAACTGTGCTACTACAACCCCCTCGTTCTCCTATTATTCATGGTACGCATGAGATTGTGAATATACTTGGGCATTTGGAGTGACAATATGGTTTCATGAAGATGTGCGACAAGGCACGAAAGGGACTCGACCTACAAATACGTGTACTGGTTGGTACGCGGTAGCTGAAACCCTCCTCTTAAACGCAATGCAAATATGGAAATATACACAACAAGTCCAGCAAGATATCTCTTAGTCAACTAATGAATTAACTCGGGGAAGAACCGCGCCGTCTCACCACATCATCATCTCATATATCTCTGCATGTCCGTCTCTCCATCCCTCACCATCTCACCGTCTCATATATAAAGAAGAATTGTGCTTGATTTGGCACATACTCCTTTGCAAGTTCGTTCGGTCTACAATCACCAATAACCTGTGAAGATGGCGAAATTGACGGTAGTCGCTATGCTGGCGATGGGTCTCGTTGCTGCTGTTTCGGCTGCACCAGCGAGCGGTAAGTTGTCGAAAGCTCGTCATTTCCGTGAAGATATTTTTGTCTCTGTTACTTATCCGGTGCATCGCAATTGCCGGAAACTTGTAGAATACCAACTACCCCAATTTTTCGAGGACGCTGGATACGTTGCCGAGGAAGAGCTACAGCCCGAGGATCATCTTCGCTTCCGTCGGGTCACTTGCGATCTCTTGTCAGCCGGAGGGTTCGTCGGTGATACCGCTTGTGCAGCCAACTGCCTGTCTATGGGTAAAGCTGGTGGCTCGTGCAACGGTGGCATTTGCCAGTGCCGCACGTGAGTGTGAACATTTTTTTCATTTTTCAAGTTTTCGTTAATTTGCCTAATTTTCTATATCTATGGTAAACCGTTGCCCATTTATATTTTTTGGCTTCTCTCTGATTCTCTACTTCCTAACATTTAACGTATATCCTTATGTATTGTATACGGTTTTCCCATTTCACTGTTCCCAAAATTGGAACTTCATCACGACCCATTCGCAACTGCCGATTTCGGACCTCCAGATTTCAACTTCCAGCTTATCATTTTCGATCCCCAATTTCCGGTCCTGAACTCTCGGTTCTCAACTTCGGTCCCC
The DNA here is from genome assembly GCA_030522765.1 of Ophioninae sp. B BG-2022a. Taxonomy (NCBI): domain Eukaryota; kingdom Metazoa; phylum Arthropoda; class Insecta; order Hymenoptera; family Ichneumonidae; species Ophioninae sp. B BG-2022a. The sequence continues at coordinate 5,301 of JAPYZJ010004365.1, read as the reverse complement.
AACTTCCGGTCCACAGCAGGGGCGGATTTCTCAATAGGCCGAGTAGGCCCGGGCCTAGGGCGGTAAAAGTTAGAGGGCGGCCAAACTTGATGGGTTTTTTGTCATTGCGCCTTTCGCCTCTCGCTTCTCGTAAAAATTATAATAACACAAGCGACCCTGATGAATAGGTACATAATCACAAAAAGAAATGACGATTTATTCGTAAGCAAATCATCATTTATTTATGATTAAATGACGATTTGCTTACTAATAAATCGTGATTTCTCAATCTTTTCTGATGAGAAGACTGCGAGACAAAAGACAATTTGTGAATAACGATTCGTTGCATAGTATCTGCCAAACACTGTTTGAGATAATTTTATCGTTTACTGACTTTCGTTGTTTATTAATTAAATTTTATTCCTATACTTAATTTAATTTTTCATGCTCTGCAACGAGTAGGGGTAGGGGGGCAATCTTTAATTTGCCTAGGGCGGCCAACGGATCAAATCCGCCCCTGGTCCACAGCTTCCGGTCCACAGATCCCGGTTCCACAAGAACAAAGGGAAACATTCAAATAACGTCTAGCTACAGTTTCCAAGTATTGGTTTAAGTCAATGTTGCATCACTGTTCACTATTAAAATGATTGTTTGAATATCCGGAAGTTCCCTCCCGTCGTTAAAGCGCGATTTTCTCTGTGAAGTAGGTCTCGATAGTGGTCACCGGAAGGACACGTCCAAGTTGAATTCCCTTTTTTTTTGCACATCACGTTTCCGATGCAAAATTCATTCTTTCTCATATTTCAGGACGACCTTCAAGGATCTCTGGGACAAACGTTTCGGTTAAGAAATTCTCCGACGCCGACCGCAAGACTCCATTCGACAAGTGAAACGCTTCCATTCACACGAATTAAAAATGCTGCCGACAAGATTTTTTTTCTGTAAACTATGGTTGATTGTTCTGGAAAAGATCGAAGTCAAATGAATTTCCACGACAATCGTGAGTTCCTCAAAACTTGTTCCTTCTATTTGTGAATATAATTAAATTTAATCTCGAGGGAAATAAAAAATGAGTTCTTATTTTTTATTGACTGAAATAATTGCGTAGCTGGTTGGTGTCTTAGAAGGGACAGCGCGCTTTACGGAAAGAGAAAATTATTTCGCGAGGCCGTGTCGGGACATTTGAAGCTCATCTGGACGATGTTTCCCCTTCCTTCTCCATCCCAGTATAATTAAAGTGGATTTTTTCCCTTGTCGAGAACCGAAGCCATTGTCTTTTTATGTGCGACGCGCATATACAGGAAGCTGACGTCGATGATAATACTTGAATTTGGTACGCTTCCCTTCTACTCGAGCTCGATGGTACTCGCGTACGGACGTTCATAAATACGGTGCATGTGCTGTTCGAGGACCGGGGCTACGTTTGCTCGTCATTTGCTCCCTGTTCCATACTCTTGCGCATTGATATTGCACTTTTCTTCCTCTCTCTCTCTATCTCTTTCCCTCTCTCGCTATCTTTCCCTTGTTTGATTAAGCGTTCAGGCCATTTTTTTTCATGGGATCACAGGGGTGCGCCTTGTGTTAACGATTTTCTCATATGTCCAGCGCATGTGGCAAACTTTAAAGTTTCATTAAGACTCTAAGTGGCATCCACACGAGTACTTACCATGAACTTCAAAACTCACCATTTTATTTTCACTTAATCCTTTCTTATTTTATTTATTTATATATGTTTATTTGAAATACATTAAATATGAAGAATATAATAATATTATTATTATTAATGCAATTTTAATGAGAAAAATATGATAGTACTATCAGAGTATCAAAAAACATCATTTCGACAGAAAAAATAAACATAAAATTAATATTTTTTCATTTAACAATGAATAAAAATTGTGGATGAGTCATAAAGCAAAGTTCAAAAATAAAAAACCAATCGCTTTCATCTCGAAAAGTCGATAAAATTCGAGGAAATGGACGGCGATGATACGGCCTGGTATCGATTCGAGGCGTCCGGATGTTCTTTTCCGCCGTTATCTTTCAGCCCACCCTTTGTATAAATATACATGAGTGTGGGATTGTGTATTCGCTGAGCTTCCATTGTGGGTGCAATTGAAGAATATAGCCGATACTTTCACTTTCGCGTTGTAGCTCTCAACTGAGATAATCCACCGAAAATCACTTCAGCCCTTATGAATGAACGACGCCGTACGTCATCGATTTTATAGGATTTTCCTCGTAATCCCAAAAGATACAAAATGTGGTTGAGGATATAATGGCGAGGAGACACGCGATTTCGCGATAATCGAAATGGTCAACGCGGTTCAGTTTAGCTGAACTTTCGTGACTCGGAGCTGCTCCGTTAGCTACACGCCGTGGACGAAAAGGTCGTAATAATTGCCTGGATAAACGTCGTGAATTCCTCGTGAGAATGTTACCGCAAAATTATACACGAGGCGAGATCTCCAGCGAAGGTGGGTACGATATAATTATTTACGCGTTTTCTTTCTTCATCGCTTTTCTTATTACCTCTAATCCGACAGTCTTTATCAACTACAAACATCTAATTTTTACAAGAGGTCACGATTAAGGTGCAATGCTTCGTGTCCTCGAGCAATCTTCGACCTGAAACCGATAAGTGTAAGGAGTAAGGCTACCGTGAAAATTAAAAGAAAAATAATCGTTCGCCACTCGGGGCAGCTTGAACTGAAGAGGAAGGCCTAACATGTGGTGCAGCAATCTTCAATTTGTGGTAAATTCGTTATAACGACCATAGTACTGGTAAACTTACAACGCCTTTTTCTGGAAACAATGCTTCTCAAAACGGCGCACACGATTTCGTGACACCGAAATGTGGTAATTATTCAGCCTAATAATAATATAATCTTGACGAACGTTGTTTTCCGATATCGAATATATCGGAACAAAAGATTGTCAACCTTAAAACCCTTATACCTTAAAAACCTTAAACCTTAAAAAAGCTACCTAGTGTCTGCTAGAAAATAACTGTTTTTATTTCCATTAAAATAGATTATATTTGTTCTACGTATTATAAGAATAAAACTGTTTGTTTTCTTGTTTCCGATTAATCGGATGGGGAGAATGAAGTACATTGTTCACTTTCAAATGTACTTTAGATAATTGCTTATTACTACTTTAATTATAGTTTTCTTCAACGAAGTTTTTTATTTGCATCGTTATTATACTCTATAAATGATTTTTTTAACTGCCCTGAATTTCGCGGCATCGCAATAACGAATCTCTTCCGAGCTGGTACATTCAATTACTCAAGTTTTTCTAGTTTTGCACTGGCGATCGAAATTCTTCGAAATATAACTTCCCTCGTTTGAAATAGTTAAAGAATAGTAGATAGTCAAATAAAAATAGTAAATTATAAAAGCAGAATCAAATTGTTAAAAAAGGGAAGGAAAATGCCTTTATAGACAGTAGGCTTCCTCCGCTAAACGATTTTCTTAATGACGTTCTTTAACGATTTTACCTTACGATCTTCCTAACCATCTTAACTTATTTTTGAGAAGATAAAAGGATTGGAAGGAACCCCACGTTTCCAAACGGTATACAACGAAGTAATACGACGGCGATTTCAAGAAAGGAAAACTAAGCAAAGATAAGTACTTTTGTGATAATCTTATCGGAAAGAAGCGAAGATATTTGATATTCTCAAACGTACATTTTGGTTTCATATCGATAATGATTTGTCAATCAGAGAAAACACTTTAAAAATTGTCTTTTTTTTTTATTCGTCAGATTCTTCAGAACATTAAATTATCGGTAAAAACGTAACATTGATAGAAAATGTACGGGTGCACAATTCGAGCTGCAGTGTTAAACGCGATGCATCCATCGAGTGCGAACCAGTACGTTCAGTGGAAACGGCGTATTACGAAAGATTCTGTCGGGCGGAACCCTAATTCGTTCCCGGGGTTATTTTGCACCGTAAAAGTGGAAAATGATTAGCTGTGTGGATAACGAAACAGCGATAATGCGCGCACGTTAAACTCCAGTGTTTAATGGTACGTAAAGAAGTATAATAATAATAACTACAGTAACGGCAGGTATACGAATGGTCGAGTAGGTAAAAGATCGAGAGTGCGAAATTGTAGAATAGTTTCCGGCTCATTGGTATTGTCTTTTATTAGTCTTCCTGGTACCAATCTCCAAATCGGTGTTTACAAATCATCAGAATGGGTATCAAATGTTTGATTGGAAATTGTCTAAAAATAATCACGCGTTCAATGAAAGGTAACCCGCAGGTTCGGTTGTCAAATTGAAGGTAACTTTCGGGCGGAAATTTGATACCCATTTAACAAACCTTCGGAACATTTTTTGGAAATGATCAAAGAAATTTGAGAATACGGCGTTTTTAACGTTACTTGATGAAATGTAAGAATCGCCTTCACTGAAATAAGTTTTTTTTAAGAATTTATTTTCTCAATTTCTTATTCAATTTATTTTCTAATTTCATGGTTTTTTGTCTGTGACTTATAGCGAAGTTGCAGTGCCGAAATTTCGCTAGATTTCCGTACAATTTAACTAGAATATTGTGGATTCCGTTTAAAACCCCAAAATAATACATAAAAATAGCGTTCGATAACGATGTTCAAATAAAATTAATTATGGAGACTAGAAAATCATTAGTCCCAGAAAAAAGAAACTATATTTTCGACATCATCAATTTTTTTTAAATACGATTATTGGACGAATGTCAAATCAATTCGCGAGTTTTTGCAGAATAATCGAGTTTGATTTTATTAATAGAAGTGTACGATGATGCGGAAACGCAATAGGGTCTACGGCACCCTATTTCAAAATGTAATTCACCTCTCACTCGATCGCTTCCATTCTAAGATTTTTGGCAAATGCAATTTTGCCAGATAACTTAGGAACTATTCATCACATTGTTTGTACAGATTTTCTGACCGCTTCTCTTGAGGCGATGTAAAAGCTGTACCATGTGACATATCTGTTGGCGACAGATAGCTTTAACTGTTTGACCCAGATTTCTCAAAGAGAAAACATATTTGACATCGAACAGCACAACCAACTTCTACATCTATCAAATCTACCGAGTTTGATGCTCAGTTTGACAAAAAAAAATGTAAACGTCTATGAGATAATTTATTTCGAAAATGTTTGAGGTAATGTGGGTTTTATACATGCCCTTAAGGGAATGACGAACACGCTGTGGGCCACCTCGACATTTTAAAAGCCAATTTCTCCCAAACCATTGAACCGATTGGGATGAAATTTCTTTTGTGTACTCAGGAGGCTTGCTCGAAGAAGAACATGCTCGGCATT
>JAPYZJ010004364.1:0-13843 GCA_030522765.1 Ophioninae sp. B BG-2022a | reverse complement strand
ATGGCGTCAAAATAAATTTTCCAGCGATTTTGTATCATCGGTTTTGGCATGGTCCCCATCTTACCTCGCTACCCCGTCTTACCCCACCTTCCCCTACGCTTCTCAAATTCTTGTTGAACGATGCATGAAAGACCCCAAACACGCGAAAATGGTCGAAATAAAAAAAGAAAGATAAAGCATATAGCCTAATCGTAAAATAAAATAAGTCGTACCTTGCCCAAGCGAAGACTAAGAAACGCAAATCCAGTTAAAATGGTTATCATTCTTTTTCCCAAAATTGTTATAAAAATTATTGAAGTTTGATACATCGTACTAGACGCTAATTCGATGCCCAAACGAGGAAACGAACACAATTTCAGCGCCTTGCAATTATTTACAAGTGGTTGTCCAATTTTCCCAAAAAATTTCTTTCACAGTTCACCCAGCCGAAAAACATCTATTTTCTGGTTAAATTTGAGATTATAATTGATTAAAACATGCAGAAGTAATGCACATTGAATTAATAATAAAACTTCAACGCATGAATGGACTATGGAAAATTTGTTGTACAAACAAAAGTGAATGCTTCCGTTTTGTATGTTAGTGTATCTTCAACATTCCCATATAAGCTTACGAAAAGAGTGATTCGAGTTAATTTGCGCGACAGAGAAATCGTCGTGATTCACTGATCTGGAAATTGCTTTCTGCATTCGTAGACGATTAAGAATGAGGGTTTCTCCGCTCTCTACAAGGGTTTCGTTCCGACTTTCCTGCGGATGGGTCCATGGAACATAATATTCTTCATAACTTACGAACAACTGAAGATGCTCCGAACCTTTTGAAGGTTCGCTCTGTACAAAGATGTAAATGACGGTGTGCGTATGTGTGCGTGTTTTATCGTTAAGACGGTTGACATAAGGTTGTAAGATAATAAACGATTCACGTTGATAGTTAAATCGTACGAATGAACGACAAAATTTCCGTGCGGATCGTTCGGGTACGCGTTCTTTTTTTAATTTGTTACAAACGATAGGACACTTTATTTTATCACTGTATTCTGAACACTAATACTAAATTTATCGACGATGTAAAGTCGTCGTCGCTTATTCCAAGTGATCGTTTAATCGTGACGCGTATAGATATCTATTTCCCTCGACGAAAAGATATAATCCACTTATTGGCATGTCCACACAATAATTTTTTTGTCGACGCCACCGGTGATCACTCGATTTTGGTCGGTTGTCGTAGTTACGGCAGAGAGAATACCTGCGATATTATTGGTTCGTTTGCGTGAGCTCTGTGCTGTTGTTTCATTATAATTATTTATTTATTTAAGCTTCGGTATGAAACGAATAGCGTCAATTACCTTGGTGACAATGTAACGTTGTCAGAAACACGGCAGCCTGAGAATCCCACAAACGTAGATTTCCTCGTGTGTCGCCGATTAACAAAATCGTACCGTTCCAACTGAGAGCGATAGGCTCGTCCTCCAAAGTTGTACTATAAACCCGCGTGCTCGTTTGAATGTCGAACACACTAATGCTCATCTCGTTCGAGCACGAAATTATGTTTTTCGATTCCGTGTCAAATTTCATGCAATTTATCCTGCCAGTGTGAGCTTGGGGATAGAGAATAAAAAGGCAGGTTAATTAGACGCGTAATTAAAGCTAATATTTGCGTTTACTCGATTCTTTGCCCACCTTTGATCGTGTATGTAACGTCGTACGTATCCGTACTCCACAAGAATATCTCACCATCGTCCGTACCGGATGCCAAAAACTTTTCGTTCCTAGGAGCCAATTTTACGAGATTATTTATTGTGATGTAATCGTATTAATGATTTGTGGTGTGAGAATTTTATCGCGGTGTGGTAACAAATAAAACGTGATATTGCGTTTTCCTCCACGTTGATGGGGTAATACGGGAAGATTATCTTCGCTGCAAGACTGCGAAGCGTTGTGAAATTATAGTCCGTAAAATTACGTAACATATAGTCGTAGCGATAATTGTAGAAGAATTGTAATGAGAAAGGATGATCCTATTGAAGAATAAATTCACCTGGACAAATCCACCGCTGTGACTTTGGATTCGTGATCCAATTGAGCAACCATATATTCTGCCGGCTTTATCTTTGATCCCGAGTGATAACTGCGCCAAATCTTCACCGTGCAATCCCACGAGCCCGACACAATGATTTTGCACGAGGGACCGGAAGCCAGACAGGAAACCGCATCCTCGTGACCGTGAAGAGTATCGATGACGCGCCCGAACTCGACGTCGTAAAATATTCTTGAAAGAAACGTTGATCGAGCGATTTTGAGTATGCACGTTCGTTGGAATACCGGCAAATTCCATAATTCGATCGTTCAAGAGAATACTAACAACGTATTGTCCCAGGATCCTGCTACGATTATATTTTGTCCGCTCGAAGTCTGATAAGAGATGCACGAGGATAACGGTAGCGACGAAAGATTTACGCTCCTCGTAGACTTTCCTATTTTCACGGAGTACAATTTAAGAACTCCGTCGTGACCAACAGATGCAATGTCGTCGCCCAATCCTCCGTTCATCAGGCACACACTAGAAATCGTATCCTTGTGCGATGGAAACGTCCTCAGATGTTGTAACGTTCCCTTTTTCGTTAAACTTTCGTTTCCTGACAAATTAGATTAAAAATTCTTGATGAACCTCTTCAATTTTAATGCACGACTCGTTCTAAAATACATTATTTGGAAGTTCTCTCAGGAAGGTCTAGTGTGTCATCAAAAACGGTTTCAAGACACAGATGTTATCGTATTTACGTTCAATCAATAATTGAACGGGAATTGAACGATCGACAATCTTTGCTTCATTCGATGCCCAATTCCAGCAATCAAGTGTTTAATATTACCGATCGACGTAGTTTGTTGCGAAGCCAACAAGCTGTGATCCACGGACAAACTTTGCACAGAGACCAATCGTTTCGGGTGCGGAAGCGTGAAAACTTGCTTCGGTATTTGTCCAAATTCCATTATCTGTACTTCGAGTCCGTGACGATCGTTAATATCGTGTATCGTGTCCAAGTCCACCGCACCCTCGTAACACAAGTGAAAGAATACTGCGGATAGTGCAAAAATGAATTAAATTAATCTCTGATAATTTCCATGTGCGATTACGATTTTACTTTTTTTTTCTAATTATTTTGTTATTATCAGGCGATATGGATAGATTTCAGTTTCGACCAAATGAAATGTTCGATCTCATTTTGAATGATTCTGAATATAATTACCGTTGTCAGCTTTTTCAGCTTCGACCCCTCGCTGCTTGCATCCAAAAATCAAATCGATCCAATTATGCAAATTCAACGAGACCCAATCGCTTTCCAAAGCGTTGCGCAATTTTTGCACAAAATCAGCGGGTCCTGAAAACGCCGAGACGGAGTAGGTACGCGGAATTGAAAAGTATCGTATGGAAGATTGAAAACAGAAAGTGTGTCAATAAAATATTATCGGTTGGATTTTAGTGAGCGATTGAAGAGATGCGCTACAGTGATATCCCATAAATCGAGGACAATTCGGGGAACCGTTCGTCAAAAAACGACTCGTGATTAACTTCATCTTTGATAAATTTTTGGTGTAATTCAGAAATAGGTTGTTCAAAATTTTTGTGGCTTTTGGGCCAGCGAAACTCAATAAAATATTGTAACTTGAGTGATACATCGCTGCTGGGTCTCTAGAGAACCGGATAGACGGAAGTGACTGTTGTGGAATAAACGCGAAAGAAACGCGGTCGGAAAAACTCGCAAAGACCCACAAAAGGACTTTGAAGTATTAAAAATATCAATATTTAGAAATCGTAATTAGAATTAAATAACCATATTTTGAAAACGAACGTATTCATTAGCTGTACCGTATTATCTATCGTTGTCGTCTCTGTTAATGTTTCATATAGACGATTCACAAAAAATGAAGTAAATCGCATTATAGGCTTCTTCGAAGACAATTCCCGAAACGTGAACCGATATTTGGAATTACATAGTCGTGTACTCCAGTGAGTTCTCTTATAACTCAATATACTCGCGGAGACGACAAATCGATGCAAAATCTGATCGAGACATTTAGCTCGAATTGAAATACGGAATTCGGCTATTAGATCCTTTTGTTTTTAAACTTCGCGTGTGAAAATAGTATATCTCACCAGTGGCCCAAGGTGGCAATTGTACATCGGCAATTTTCGTACCGTCATGTCGGTATCCAAAATCGATTCCATAACTATTCACTAAAAAATCACCACTGCTGTTCGTGTCATAAAATTCGGGCACCAGCTCTTTAAAGTCCGACATGTTCATCAATACATTTTTCCACACGTCGGCTACACTGTTAGGTTTTTTCTCGTTAAGGAGCATAACAATAAATCGATTCTGCAGAGTTCGGTAAAGCAATGAGAGATACATATGTATATTCATATTGTAGAATCAAGCGTGAAGCTTGGGAAAATCGGGGGCCTCGACCAGAGGGAATATGTAGCGATTGACGTCTTACATGCGTTTGCGAAGCGATGGATGTCAAGTATGATGAAGGGGCGTGTAGGTTAATGGGAAAAACAAAACGTACTTGTTGAACATTCTGTCCGGATGATCGAACCTTCCGTTCTGCAGGCAGAGCATGTACTGAGGGTATTTTCTAACCAGATAGAATAACACAAATCCAGGGGCGCTGTAGTGAGATCCGTATAAAAATTTGTTCTCCGTCATTTCCTCGTATCGCTCCTACAAATTCAATAAATTGGGTTTTTGATTAGCAGATTTCTTTCATTGATTATTCGATCCGAAAAAACAAATTGCAAACAATGTTGAAGTTTGTTTCAGTTAAATGCAACGAGAAATAATTCGTTTAATTTAAATAGCAAACTTAGGCTCCCTTTAGTGTGTTGGAATTATCCAAACGACCAAACACCTTTTCATCGCAGGCTCGCAACCTTCAATTAATAAGAAGACGCTTTAAAACAAATAACGGAACAAATAATGCGATTGAAACAAATAACGGAAAAATGAATAAAAAAGTTTTTGCATTCCAACAACGTGAACCTTTACATTATGATTTCGTCCAATTCAAGGCAACATCAAGGCAGTTTAGAATTTCGTAAACAATTTTGTGTTTCGCAATTAAAATGTTTTGCTTCGCATATGAACGCCTTTCCCTATCTAATGTTCAAAAATATATATACACAGACTTTCAATCTCTTCAATCGATTTGGTTCCAAGGCACCTATAGGTCTCGTAAGATCTCTGTAAACTTTGGGATCATTGAGATCCAATGTCGCAGATGTGTAATCTTGAATGATCCAAGGCATAACGGGGTATTGAGTCAAATCGTGAAACGTCCGATCTGCCAAACTAAATGCAAAGACAGTCGATTAGCTCTTTTCAATTTCGAAAAAATAACTTGTTCCGCTATTTAATACAAAAACGCGTATTCACCTATTGATGTACAAAAGATAATCGTAGTTGGAGAGAGCTCCGTTCTGCCATTGAATTGTCATCTGATTCTGTGGAATTGTGTCGATTCTAAGTGCTGATTGGCTCGTTAAATTCGAAAAGAAATTGTCTCTGTTTTCTTGATTCTTAAATGAGAGAAATAGGCACTCCAATTTATTGTCGGGATGACGAATCCACTTAATCTCTAAACCCTGGATATAAACGAGCATTGTGAAAAATATTATCGTATAAAGATATAATTATGCATATTGACGTACACTTACCACCTGTCTCAACAGGAATCGCCGTTTTAACACGCTCTTCACGCATTTTAAATTAATCTTCAAGACTGGATGCTGAATGGAAGATTCATACACAATTATCGATATTGCGGGGATAAAAAAATATCTAGACAAAAAATATCATTTTTAAAAATCTAGATGTCGTCCATATTCAGCTGAATAAAAAAACAATCAAATAAAATCTACCTGAAATATACCATACTTTTTTCATGCAAATATCGTTTTATCTCTTTTTATGTGAATGAGACTACCCCATTTTCGTCTACATAATATTTTACACAGATAAAAGGATAAAATTTGTATCTGATAAAAAAAGAAAAAATGTTATCGCAAGAGAAAAGTTAAAACCTTTTTTTTTAGGTGATGTTATAATTTTTGCTATATATCTATTTATATATAAATATTGTGCGTAATCGATGATTAATAAACGGTTCATATCCAATTGTGGATATTTACTGGAACGACAAACATTCTACATCCGATGAAATGTGACATTTTTTCCCGATGTAGGTATATCTATCTCGATTGTCGTTTACTCACTTGATCCATGTTGTTGTAGGGTTGGAAGTATATCCTACTGTTGGTTATCAATATCCTGCCTGGATTGACGATAAGGGGCAAAATTTTATTCGCTTGAGTCTCGAGGACTACCTGTTCGTACAAATCTTCGAGCCAGGATGTGTCGAAAGATACCCTGGATTGTCTTGAATGAACTATCGCCATGATCTGTACGGTTGAAATACACTTGGATTACCAACATTCTAGAAGACTTCGATTACTCAAATTTTAGAAGGAACGAAATAAGTGCGGGAGAATGCCATTCGATATATTCTTAGTTAATTTATGTAATTTTTCAGAAACCATGAGTGCTTATTGATTATGGGATTTTTAAAATCAAAAGAATAGAGCAGAGAAAATGTCAAAGAAACATATCAATTATGATTTCATATAAAAATACGTGCATAAAATTTACAGCAAGAATAAACATATCAAAGCTGTAATTAACGCAGCCTTTTAATTAGAGTCTAAAAAACCATTTTGTAATATATGTACGCTTGAAGAATGCAATTGGAACATCTTCAACATAATTAGGATTAGATAATTCTCTGATACAATAGGGAACAACAATTTCGACCTTGTTTCTGTAATTACCATAGCGTTTTGTTCAGCAGTGGGAAGAGTGGCGGCTCTGAGAAGTTGCATGATATGTGGAAGGCAATCTTCGATATTAGCGTAGTTGAAACTGAATAGGAGACGGGCGCTTTTGTGAATAAATTTGTAAGGCTCGAGTCGATTACCCTCAAGCATCTCGACGTATTGCTTACAATGCACAGCCAGAATATCTGATCTGAGAGCCGTAATATCGTAGGTTGAGTCGATTAATATCGAATTAAAAAAAAACTGAAGGGCCAATTGAAACGTTAGAAATGGGTGGCTTCAAAGCTGTGCCTGGAATAATACCGACCCTGGTGTTTCGTCGTCCGGTACTTTTTCAACTTTTGACGTTTCTCTGAGTTGAACCTTGACAAGGGGCTGGTTTATATCTTTGCTGACAAAGACCAGGGATTTACAGCAGAGCTTCAAGCGACCATCTATCCATCCGATGTTCCTTGAATTGTCGGATTTTTCGAGCATCATACGAACGCTATAGTCTTCGAAAAAAATTTCTCCAGGCTCCAGCAAGAGCATCGTAAACCTGTTGACAATTGACAACTCGTCAAAATCGTGATCGCGCTATTCTTTTTAATTCTCATTCCCATTGTTTCGCAAAATGAACGTCGACACTGGGGCTCGTCATACTCGCCTCTCTTTTTCCATTATTTCTTACAACCCACATATGCCAAGTGATCTATTATTTGACAAGCAATTATCGCTGGCAGATTAAGAACTGCGTCTCGACGCGATCGTTACGCAACTACTGCGTGCGATTAAAACGATAACGCATCGAAGAAGGAAAACCAAGAGAACAAACGGAGGGAAATTCTTCCGAACATTTGGAGGTTAACTCAACTGAAGTGTCATTTCGCGAGTTCCGACGACGCTGCAACAATCAACGGACATTCGCGAAACAAAAAAAAAAGCGTCATGGCGGATGCCGATTGTGACGAATTTCAGGGACATGCAGATTTTGTAAATTAAAAATACGATGTTACCTGACTCTGCGATCACGCGAAATAATTCTTTATTATACGATGTACGGCCTTCCCATAAATATATCTTACAACTATTTTATAATCGCTACCGTGCGATTCCATCTTCCGTTCATATCTGTTCTAAAAAAATTGATAATTTAGTTACCGCTCTTAGTAATAAGAGTACGTTCCTATCTTTTCCCTTCTTGCGACAAAGAGCGCAATTGAATAGGAAAATTGATCGTTGCAATAATCGTTTACGTAATCCAAGTATTTACAGCTCTTACGCACGTAAATTTAAACATAAAACAAACGCTCCAAGCTTAAGAGAATCAGGAGAAACGAGTTTTACAATAGATCCAGTTTTTTTCGAATATAAAAAAGCAGTAATGTGTGTGCATGGAAAAACATAATAAAAAATCATGTCCTCCGATTGCAATGTACTCGATGATGATTTTAGTAGGTATCGAGATAATTTTAATGGATTAGTCTAGATCGAGCTTCATCATCGGATTACTCGTTTGTACTTTCGACATTCTCATTTTGTTGACAGACGTAACGAGGTCGTCCATTGTTATCGGTCGCACAGCGTCGTAAAATACTTCACCCTCTTCGTCTGTCTCCGCGTTGTGTCTCGATGTCGATCTGCAAACAAAAGTATCAATCAATTAATGGCTCGCCAGTGATTCTTTCGGAATAAATATTATATTCCTTCGGTCCAAATTTCAGCCTGACATTTCGAATAGTATTCATTTTTCCACGCATGAAAGCCCGAATCGCTGCAATTATCAGCCAGTGTGAAAATTACTTATCCATTCTGCTAATATGGTATAAATACGAGCCTAAATGACACATTGTAGGTTTTTTTGCAGACGGAATCAACTTCCGATCATGGAAGTCTTCATGGGCCCTTAAATTATTTTCCAAAAAACGTTCGAGTTTGCATAATCGCAATTGTTTTAATTTTTTCATTCCTTCATTTTCATTACTATCGAAAATCTTTGAACATTTAGGCACATACAAAATATTACGTTCTATTGCAACTCACTGATTTTGATTACGAAGATAATCTCTGACACGATAAACCGATGCGTTTCGACACAATTCGTGCAGATCTGAGCTCGAAAACCCTTCGGTCATTTTGGCCAAACGTTCCACCTTTACGTTGTCAGCGGTTGGTTCGTTTGTGAGGATCAATTCCAGTACCTGGGATCGTTGTTTTTCGGACTGCAAAAATTATAACGTGTTTAAAAGATACGTTGGACGTTAAACTTTTACGAGAAATCGTGATAAGGATATTTACAGGCAAGCCAATGTGAAAGGTTGCGGGCATTCGTCGTAGAATAGCTCTGTCGAGATCCTGGGGCCTGTTCGTGGCACCCATGATTATTACGGTGCACGCTGGATCCGTTATCAAACCATCCCACAAGGACATGAACTGGGCCTTCATCATTGCCGTTGCTTCATGATCGGTCGCATTACGAGCTCTCAGAAAAGAATCTTTAATGTAAAACAAAGTCTCAAAAATATATAAACAAGCCGATAAAACTTTGACAGGTATCATTTTTAAAGCGAACAAGCGTGAGATTTTATGCCAGAATATCCAACAGAGATCTCAACGTCAAATGGTTTGAACACTTACCAATTTCATCAATAAAGATTATGCATGGTTGCAGTTTAACAGCCAGGGAAAAGACAGCCGCTGTTAATTTCTGACTTTCACCGTACCACTTGTCCGTCAGTATACTGACATCCAAATTGATGAATCGCGTGTTTGTCTCTTTAGCGGTAGCTTTGGCTATCATGGTTTTCCCGCAGCCGGGGGGTCCATGCAATAGTACACCCTGAGAGTAAAAAGAGATGATAGTGAATTTGGGCGCATCAATGAGAGTATTAAAGGATTTTCGGCCTATAGTTGTCATATGCTTACAACAGATTGACTTTAGCGGATTGTGAATAATACGACTGTTCTTTTTGTTTGTATCCGAAAAATACTTGTCTAAATAATAAAAAATAGAAACCTTGGGTGCATGGGTGAGCTGGGAATCCCTGAAAAGATCTTTCCTCTGAATGGGCAACACAACGGTTTCCTTGAGCTCCTGTATGACTGACTCTAGGCCAGCGATGCTGTCCCATGAAACGTTGATGTCGGTAGGATTAACAAGGTGACTGGCGATCATCATTTCATGATCGGATAGTTGATCGGTGTCGATGGCACCGCCACAGGTGTTGTTCTTCGCTATTCTCCGCAATTGTTCCTCCGCCTATGACGATCAAACATCGAGTTTGGTATTAGACAAAGAAGAGAGGTTATGCCTTGCAGACAGGGGAATGTTGGCGCTCGATTCCCGGTAAATGTCGGTGATGAGGAACGAACCTTTTTTTTTGCTTTTTTCTTTGCTGCGTTCGTCGGATCTATTTGGCTGACGATCCATCGCATACCGAGATATCCAATCGCTGTTACGAATGTGAGTCTAGCCACGAGGCTAAATATTTCGGAGCGAGAAAAACCGCTTCCATCGGCGATATTCATTTTACGTTGTTCACGTGAAAAAAAAATGCGCCTCTCGGAGCCACGATTCACGAAGGCACGGATCGTGCCCCGAAATTGAAAATAAACAAGCGCTCGTTGTCTCTCCACGATACTAATACCTTCACGTTAGAATTCGCGTGCAATGTACGCTGTAAGTTTCAACATAACTAGAAATTGGCAGACCAATATACGCGCGTGCGAAAAGAAGTGGACCGATCGCAGCGCTAATCGTTACTTTCGTGAAGTCCACCCGGGAATCCCCAAATTGTATAATTTCGCTCGATACGTCGCCAACCCTGAAACTGTCACTGAAAACGTCCAGCTGGCCTATCAGCCGAAATGGAAGCTGTACCACGTGACATGTAAGAGCGGAAAGGACAGCTGAAATTCCCAATCCGATTCGTCAGAGATTAATAATATTGAAGACAAGGGAAAATCGCCGAGCTCCTTTTGACAACTCGATTGATCCTGTTTTTCCAGACAATTCGAAAGAAAATACTGTTCAAAAGAATATGAGGTAAGTTCGAGCTGCTGCGCGTTTATAAGGGGAGGTTATAAAGAAGAGAGTGTATCGCTGGTGGGAATTGCGTGAACCCCCGATGGACGTGCCATCACGGGCAGCGATTTTTATTTGTGCACGCCACCCATAGTGGCGTGTACCCAAACCATACCAACAAATTGAGATTACGAAAATTGTAAAACAAAATAAAAACATAAATTTTACACACATACTCGCATATATATTTGTAGATTTGTGGAACAACCAAGTAATTAAAATTAACATATATTTCTAGTATCATCGCCATTCGTGTATGTCGAAATATGATTCTCATTTGACACAAGGACGCAGTTATGTGCAAGCGGCACTTTTTATAACTAACTTTCCGGGCAGTTTGCTAGGCATTGTCTTCTGGTCTCTTATTATCTTTGAGAAACATAACGGTCTTTTTATGGTCTAAATTTGCGCGCACTTCTTTTCGCTGGTCTGTTTTCTTTCTGTCTTCGAAATTGCCTATTTTCATGATCATTTTTCTCTCTATGAAGAACTTCATCTTTTTTTTAGGATAAACGTACGAAAATCTTATAGACCGTCTTCGGTGATTAAGCTTCAATGAATTTCTTTTTTCTGTTTGTTTTACTTCCACAGAAGCGTTGGAAGAAAAACAGAATGCCTATTTTTGTGTGTTTGAAACGCGGATTTTTGGTAGAATTTTTATTGACACCCTCTTGTATTGCTAATTCAAGTTTTTATTTGCGCAATTTTCCCCGAAATGTAACTTGCTAATTCCACAGTTTAACGTTTGCCTTTAGTACCATATCTCGCCACGACAGCACCTACGGCGTGTCATTTCAGTTCGTGGTACGCGTCCGTTCAGATAAGTTTCGCGGTTTTTTCTTCCAGATCCGCGATATTTTGCATCTTCATAAAACACGGTTGGTACGCGAAATTTGTCGGACTATCTTCCATTTATCCGCCACGCCTGTTTTCATCGGTATCTAACATCCGCGAGCATTGATACCGTTCCTAAGTGTTTGTAAATATTGCATCATTCGAAAAGTTTGAGATGTCCGTTAACACTTGTGGGCTCGCACTCTCCCTCACCCCTCCGGCCTCGCGACCTTTCGTTTAATCGTTCGAAGTGTCGAATATGAACGATATTCCGAAAAATTGGCCGTCGTTTGCCTCCCCTTCAATAATAAAGATGCCGCTACATTGCGTTTGTCTTTCGGACCAAAATTTGTGTCCGCAAATCGCGCGTTCGAGGAGCTTCTTCCATCCGCAATTTTTTGCCGGACATCCCGCATCCCCAACGCAATGGCCACGCCTTTAAAACTTCCAGCTTATCTAGGGTGAGTTCGTACGTGATTGTGTTTTTCAATCTTCGGAATTTGCCGTCTGAATTATTTCCGCGCGTGCTACTACACGAGCATTGCTAGAATCCTCGCCTCGTGCGGAATTCGACCAATCGCTGAATATACGGATGCACGTTTTCTATCACGATATTGTTATCATTTTGAGAGAATCGCTTGATTCCCCAAGGGGAAATCGATGTGTAAACGTACTCGGAAAAATCCAGGCATGGAAACGGATATAACCTCAATCACATAAATTTTACCGTACGTGTTTCGCGGATATCCGTGTGTATAAGGTGTGATAAAGGTAAGATACGTAGAGTGGGATGGAATTCGGAAAGCTGAAAATGAACGGAAAGGGACGATGCGGCGACTGCTCCAAGGTCTCAATCACCAGAGTGCTCGCGAAGACTACGATGTTTATGTTTTGTTTTGTCGCATGAGCACGTTTTGTATCTGCCTCTTCTTTCCTGTACATATATATACGTATATGTACAGAAACACGAAATATGAATTCAATATTCAGTGTTTCGACCTTTATTCATATTCTTAATTATGGTTTTTCGTATTTTTCTTTTTCTTACTTTTATGAATTTTGAACAATTTATGGATGCTAAAAAAACAAACAAAAAAAACCAAAAATGAAAATCGATTATCTCAGTTCGAATAATTATTTTTGAGAATATCCGGTATAGTGATTGGCCAATGAAAACGCAATGATTGAAATCGCTCGCGCATTGTGAGAACGCGTAAATGGGTCATATGCACGAAGGATCGGGGGTGAAAAAAGGACGTTCTGGGAACAGACTAAAAACAAACAGGTCACTCAGGGCGATTATTGGGAACTATTCGTTATACCGTCGACGTTGATAACGAATGAAGTTTCCAATCATTTATCATCGCCCAGAGAACCGATTATTTCCGATCTTTTCTTTTTCCGTTTTATTTTTTATTTTTCCATGGAGAGATTGCGGTGCAGGCAATAAACCAAACGTGCACGACATATATATATATATTTTTCAATTCAATTATTCGCGCGCTCGCTTCATGCGGAATAGCGAAGTTTTAATAACGAAATAATTTCGTTTCACGCCCGTTTTTCCGCAGTAAACAAAATTATGCATTTTTACTTTATGTTGGAAACGTAAGAATTTTATGATTTGTCAGTCGTTTTTATTGTCCCGATCGAAGAAATATTTGTTTTCAACATTCTTCCTTTTCAAAATAATTAACTCAAATTCGCCCGCTTCTTTCTAAAAAAAGTGTCTAAAAATCGATCTATATATCATACTCTTTCGGTCTTTACTCGTTCTTTCGATTATTATAAAATCATAACAATAATAACCCAAACAAACTCATAATAATAGTAACATTATATATTGGGATAATTAGAGGAAAGTAACCAAATATGGAATAACATTTTGTTTTTGTGTTATAAAAAAAAAGATAATGTAAATAAAATACTTCTCTTCTTATTTATTTATCAGCCATTTAGTTGCGCTTAAGTTATCGATAGTTTTGTTTGACATATATTAATTTAAAATATAAAATTTTCCCAAAAACAAAATCAACGTAAAGGAACCTAATT
>JAPYZJ010004363.1:0-13844 GCA_030522765.1 Ophioninae sp. B BG-2022a | reverse complement strand
GGGTAGGGAATGACAGGAAAAAGATGAACCAATGGAAGGTTACGGAGGCACGGAGAATTTGGAACTCGAGGAGAAAAAAGAGAGGAGATATGTAAAAACTCGCAAGGGTGTACATGGAATAAAGAATAAATAAAATATTACAAATATTTTTAAATATTACATATTTTTATAATTGTATTTTTAATAATTTTCATAATTGTATTTTTATAATTGTAATATTACACATATTACAAATACAAATATTTACAAATAAAATATTAATAAATTATAATTCGGTTAATTACAATTGAAAATAAATTACTTTGTTTTGCCTACTATCAAATACTTAATATTTCCTTATTATCGAATAAATTTAATAAATAAGAGTGAATAATACAGATATTAATAAATAATCAATAATTAAGTAATAAATCGAATATATTAAAAAAAAGATAATAGATAAATGAATTCATATTTAATACGTGAATAATACAGATATTAATAATCAATAATTAAGTAATAAATCTAATATATTTGAAAAAAATGAAAATAGATAACTAAATTCATATTTTGCCTCTCTACACGTTATCTCGGAGGAGAAAAGAATATTTCTCTCCGGATGATCGATTTTTGTTCGTTTCCGGTTTGGAAAGGAAAAAGAATGAAAACGCATTGAAAAATGTCAGCTCTCGTTTCTTGGGCAGGGAGTGTGTCGCGTACGAGTTGTGCGCATGCGCAACGGGCCTTTTGTTTTCGTCTGTTTTGCTCAGATAAAGAAGCCCACCGATAGTGAAGTCCGATAAACGGGGGCCGGATAATCCTGATTCCACTATACACACTCGAATAAATTTATGTGTGGAGAGGACAAATATACAGGACACAAAAGGGTGAGAGAAGAGGACCTCTCGGTCTCCCGCCGTGCGCTGATGTGAGACACCCTGTCTACGAGATCGGTACGTGCGATGAAAGAAGGCGTGACTAATCTCGAGATATTCCTTTCATGCTCGTACACCCACATGCCCATACATACGTGCTACGGGTTACGGTATTTTACGAATTGAAATAAATAAACTACCTTTTCACGATTCAATGATAGAAAAGTGCACTGAATTCGAAAGCAAATTCTGCAGCGTGAAAGGTGAAAGTCAATTTTTTTTGTTAATTCAATTGTCGATTAAATTTGTGACCTCGGATTTGAATACATCAAAGTTTCGTTGCTCTATTTGGCTTATATTATTTTCATCAGAAGTGAATTTATAAACATATTTTTTTAAAACTGATTTTGTAATGTAATTGTAGAATTAAATATTTATGTAATTTAATTTCATAATTAAATAAGCGATCAGATCATTTTTATTTATTGCAAACTGATTTTAGATGGAAGGTATTTTCATATGAATTTTAAACATTTCTGAAAAATGTTATGTAAATAAAATATATTTCACCGTAAACAGCGATTGACAACTATTGTTTTTTATGATCTTCGTCTCGTTGAAGATATTTCGTAGTTTTTATTGTAATTAATTGTTTAATTAAAATTGAAAAGATGAAATGACAAAAAAATTTTTAAATATAAATTTGAAACACTTAAAAGTTTAATACTAATTTGATTTTCGATTAATTTTCAAAAGTTCAATTGAAATTAAATTTTGTACTACAATATTGAAACAATTAAAAATGAAATTAGAATTAAACGTTCAATTGTTTCTCAAACATTGAATGAAACTTGAAATTTTCAATATAAAATCGACACAATCGAAAATTAAATTTCGATACAATTTTCACCTATTTTACAAGCATGCAATTTATCTTCAATTTGTTGATATAAAATAAAAACAATATAAAATTAAATTTCAATTTAACTTCTAAGCATTTAATTGAACTTTAATTTTTGAATATAAAATTAAACCGATATAAAAGTAAATTTGAATTCAATTTTTCAATAGCCTGGACAGTTGCAAAGAATTCAGACTTACGGTGAACTTTTCCGTTCCTTTCCATATTTGACGATTCGTTCTGGTCGATTAAAAAAAAATGCTCACTCTGAACAGTCACCAACAATTATCACTATGATTATTCATCTTTCTCTCATGAATGAGATTATTGAATAAGTTGCAGAGAATTTTTGTTTCTCACAGTTCTCTTATTTTGTACTTGCTCGACGAATACCTAGGAGCAATCGAGTACCACATTGTTGGTAAGTTTATCGTGCGAATATGCCTGCTGGAACGTTGGTGTTCTTGCAGCAATCGCGATCGTCATTACATCCCGGCGAACCTGATCGTATTTACCCTCGATTGTGGCAATCGCCAACGTACCATGCACTCTTTATTCCTTTTTCATCTTTTTTTTCCTCCGATCGATAAAAACGGCGATACTACGGATTCGCACTCAGTCATACGCGTGGACATTAATGGCGGACGTAAGGTTGATCGATTCCAGGAATAATCAGGCGTTTTTAAGTAACGCCGGGAATTCGCCGGGTCCCACGGATATTGATAATGGCGGGGATCAATTTCGCGTCTTGTTTGGGTTACGCGGTCGTTATTTCACGCCCGCGTACGTACCAGCCAAACCGAGGAACTGAAATGTGCGAATTCAACGATTTATCGCAATGAGACTTGTTTCGATAGGGAGGCAACGCGTTTCGGACCAAATTCAATACCCGATAGAATATCCATTTTCCGGGCGTCTACCTTTCATCCTATACCCCCCCCCCCCCCCTCTCTGTTCGCCCCTTCCCACAAAGTCCTCCGAATTAATCGATCCCATAACCCTTGCCCACAATCAACATCATTATTCTCGCTTCGAGCGAGCCTCGTTTTTAAATAAATATCACCCTTTGCCCTCGCTCGCGTGCCCGTCGGAAATTTCATTCGAGTATTTATCGGGAATGAATTTTTAGGCTCGTATCTCATTGAGGTTATGCTCGTGAAGCTTCCATCGTTGCGCTCCAACCAGTTCGTTCTTTTCTACCCTCTATTTTTTTGGGCCCATCGCGGACTTCGGAGATAAATTATTATTTTTGTTATTGGGTTTATTTATTTTGGAGATCCGTTTTGAATTTTTATTCATTTATTTTTTGAATCTGAAAATAGATTATTATCAATTATTATCGATAATATTATTATCGATTGATTATTGATAAAATTGTTGATAATTTGGTATTATTAATAATATTAAATTTCTTCGTTTGGAGATTCTTGTTTGTTTGTTCTTTGTTTTGGAGATTTTTAAATCGGTTTGGATTTTTTTAAATCGATTAGGCTTCGAAAATGGCTGATTATCGTCGTTATCGTGTTTAGTTTGTATTGGGAATCCGTATAATCGTTTTTGGATCGATTGAGAATATCGAATCAGTAAAGAAAAGAACACGAAGCCTAAACCAAAGAGGACTCCAACCCCATTCGTAAAACAAAACAACTTCAACCCCAGACCCAAAAGTAAAGAACTCCAACCCCAAACTAAGAAAAGAACAACTCCAACCCCTGACCTAAAACAAAACAACATCAAGCCACGATCCAAAAGTAAATAACTCAAACCCAAACTCAAAGGACAACAAATCCAACAGCTAATCCCAGAAGGGAAGAATTCGAACCCGGACTCAAAAGACCCCAAACCCCAATCGAAAAAGCCAACAGTTCCAATCCCCAACTACAAAAGAACAACTTAAACCCCAATACCAAAAAACTCCAACCCAACCCCAAAAGACAATTCCCCAACTCTTTAAACCCCAGAGCTAAAGCGAAAGAACTCGAACCCAAACAAACAAACCCGAAGAAACCAACGAACGAAAAAGCTGCATTCTTCGAGAGCCCCGGCATACCTCGATGTTCATCTGGGTCTAACGCAGTAATAAGCAGACGGTTGGGTTACGTGCGTGCTTTTCGCGGATAGGGGTGGGTTTGTTTGTTGGTGCCTCGGTTGCTGGCGTTGATGTCGGTAAGTGGGATGAAAATCATCGGCGTGCGGCCAGTGTCGAAAACACGCGAGCCTTGGGAGTATTCACGTGGAAACGTCATCGGCAGCTGGGGATCTCGCGGGGTTGTGGCCACTCGGAGGGTTGCGTTCTACCTATTCCAACACCGACGAAATCGGGGCTTCCACACGTAGGGTTGACTCCACGCGTACATATAGGTACGCATGGTTGAACATCGTACGGGCACGAAGGAAGACACACACCGATCGTGATCGCGTTTGCTGGTTTGCTGGGACCTCAGGGGTGCAAAAGAGGGAAAGAGAGAATTCCATCCAGCTCGATCCATCGAGGGTGATTTCGGGGTTTGCTTTTTGGGGGACTCGAACGTCTCCAATGTATATATATATATATAGACATAATGTATGGCCGAGGAAGAAAGTTCGAGTCGCCATCGGGCCTTGGGTTGGTTATGCCTTCGCTTGGTTTGCCACCCCTGTACATAGCCACCTACAGGATTCTCCGGGTGTGTGGGTACACGTACACAAATATAAATACACGTATAAGCCGCCCCAAGCCCAACCACCAAAACCCCTACAGTCTGCAGAGCTTATTTCACGAACGACCGACCACCCACCCTCACATACACACACACACACACACACACACACATATATATATATAGTATAAGTCTCTCTTGATGCGAATAACAGTGGGGGATTTGGGGTTGATGGCGCACACGCAACCCAGTCAAATGTATATAAACGTGTACGTACGCTGCAAGAGACGTATACTGTGCATTATACATGTAACGGTACAAGGTACCTCCGTAGGTACCTCCGTATACAACGAGGCAAGGTCATTCCGGGGACTACTTTAGATCCGAAATGATGACTGCACGTGTACACCCGTGGACCATCCGGAGGACCAATTTTGGAAATGGGATTGACGTTTGGGTTCTGGATGATGATTTAGGGGCCAAAATCTGACGATTTCTTTTGGCACCTGCGAACACTACAACTTAGCAGGTTTAGGGGGGAGGATGAAGAGAGTTGATTATTGAGGGAATGAAAATTTCAAAAAAAAATATATATATATATGTGAATATGTGTGGGTGTATAAAAAAAATTGTTTCAATTATATATGTCTAGAAAAAGAAATATATTGAAAAATATGCAATAATATGTGTATAGGAAAACAAAAAAAAAACGTCTTCAATATACATGTCCACGAGCACAAAAAGAATATGAAATAAAGTATATGAAAAAATATAATATAGAATAAATACATATAAAATATTGTAATATACAGTACCGTCGGAAAGTTTCCGGACAAGAGTTGGAAAAAGTGCCCGAACTGTTCTTTATGCCATTTCGCCGGTAGTTGGACTAGGCCAATTTGACCAACGGCATTTCAAAGAGATCTACCTACATTTTGGCGTATCAAGGAAAGGTTTACGATTTTTTTTACACTTGGTATCCAGTTTTGAAAACGACAATTTGTTGTCGTTTATGTTGTTGTTTTGTGAGTGGACCCCTTTTACAGTGAAAATCTTTTTTAAGCATTTCTTCTATTCAAATCATAAAAGGGGAAGCCTAAGCTACAATTTCGTTTAGCAGAAAAAAAAATTTTTTTTTCCCAAAATTACTTCGTTTCTTCGATAAAAATACACAATATGAACGAATACATATCCAGGACAATAATGGAAATATTGTTACAAAAATATGAAATAGTATGACAAAAAATACAAGACTGTAAAATAGAAAACAAAAAAGAGAAACTGCATTTTGGTATATGGAGGGTCAAGCGTGCATAGAGGGAGCGGCTGATCGAGTGGGTGGTCTTGATACGACGGCTGTAGCCACGTATACCGAGTGAACCGAGAAACGAAGGGCCACCCCGAAATCTCAGCTGAACGCGGTGGAAAAGGGGCGGGAGGGGGTTGAAAGAGGGGTCGAAAGGCACTAGGCGAGGAAAAAGTACGAGGGTGAGATGAGACCGTGCGGCGATGATACTCATCGTCGCAAAACGCTAGAGCGTCGAGGGCGCGTTTGATCGCGAAGCGCAAGGGGGAAGCGTTATCTTCGGGGTGCCAGGCAGTCGCGGGGGTGCTCGCCCTTTGGGAATATAACGCCGTCGAGATAAGGGCAGCGGCAACCTCCTGCGTCCCGGCGAGCGCGAGGGCTCCATCCCCCTTCTCGGTATAAATACGAAGAGAGATCCTAGATAGGAGAAACGACGAACGGCGTCTGTAGACGTTCGCTCGAGGGGGCGAGTGAAAACGGGCCGAGGGGGGAGGCCAACGCGTTTTGGAAAATCTTGACGCGGATGAAAAGCTTTCGCGAACTTTGAAGGCTGACTACTGGGATTTTGAAAAAATCGTTTCTTTTTTTCATTGCTTGAAAAATCCTTAATCATCGTAGAAAAATAATGTGCACTCGATCTTATGCACATTTGATTTATTTATTTTTTTATCAATTTTAATGTGGATAATGCAATATGAAATTGATTTGATATCAGTTTTGTTAATTGATTTTAATACCAATATTGATATTAGAAAATCATATGTTCTTGATTTTGTGTAAATTTCGCGAACTTTAAGGGCTAATGTCACTAGGATTTTGAAAAAATCGTTTTTTTTTCATTGCTTAAAAAATCCTTGATCATCGTAGAAAAAGAATGTGCAGACGATTTTATGTAAATTTGATTTATTAATTTTTATATCAATTTTAATGTGGATAATGCAATATGCTATTGATATGATATCAGTTTTATTAATTAATTTTAATATCAATATTGATATTAGAAAATAATATGTTCTTGATTTTCTGTAAATTTTATTCATCAATATTAACATTATTTTTCATATTAGAAGAACAACGTCTACTTGATGTTACGTAAATATTATTTACTCATTTTTTAACTAATATTAATTATTAATTTATGTTAATTAAAATCAATGATTTATATTAATATTAAAAAAACAATATTCCCTTGTTTTTATGGTAAAAAAAATGTTTACAAACTCTGGCAACGATCTTTTTGCTGCACCACTTTTTCAATTTTAGCAATCATGTGAAGTTTGCATGGATCGGTTTCGAGTAAAGTACCTTGAATAGCTTCCAATCCGATAAGTCTTTTAGAAACTTTTCCTATTCGTTTCAGTTAGAAAGCTGTCCCAGAACGGTCTGATATGCTGGACTTCCCAAATAACGTAATTGGCCAAGTCTAATTCGGACTTTCAATCGTAATATTGATTTTTGAGAATTTATCTACCCCACGGTTTTTCTGGGATGAAAAGAATAGTTTTTTGGCTTTCACCAGAAATCACTGAAGCCAGTGGTATCTGGCTGATTGATAACCGCCCCATCTTTCGCAGGAATCTTCCCGCTTATCTGCTGCTCGATCTTTATCCGTTTCTCGATCCGAAATGGCACCAACTTCTGGGCAGCGTCGAGTGATATTGATAAGGACCCCCTCGTCCTATTCTCCCTGAAAGCCTGCTCCATCCATAACCAGCTGAGAGGAAGGGATATTTGAAACCAGCAATGCAATGGTAGCTACCAATGCTATCACCAATGTTGGCTGCTGCGACTGGACTCTTTGTAAATTCACAAACGATTATCTGGTTTTCTGGATTTGAAAGTCTTCGAAATTGCCTTTTACGTATAAATGTGTTCTTAGCTAGATATTAATTCGAAGGTAATACGATTTTACTGAAGTTGGTTACGAAGCTGAAAGGTTATATGGACGGTCCCCAAAGTTGAATTCTACGGATTATTTCGTAAAATTCAACTTAGCTAATAGCCAACTTAGCCATCTTAGCCATCAAGTCAATATCTATTTTGCCCTCTTCAAAGCAATACCCCTCAGCTTGCAATAAACTGCGCCAGTGCTTTTTCCAATCCTCGAAGGACTTTTGATACGCGCCATTTTTGGTATGTCCTCGAGCTCGTCCCAGCGATGGGCTCGAGGTGGGTTAGGAAACCCAAACTTCGATTGATCAGAAGGCTCAAAATTCCGAATGTGAATTTACCGAAACTACAAATTTCGTAAGTTTTTGGGTTTGTTTGGGTTTGTTTAAAATCAAGGGTTTTAAATCAAACCAACGAACCCAAACAAGCCCAAACAAATTCCGTAAATCTTTACGCAATTTGTAGGTTCGGACTATTAAAATTCGGAATTTTGAGCCATCTGGTCAATCAAAGTTCGGGTTTCCTACCCCATCCCGATGCGCTCTTTGTTTCCTCAATCGTGGCAAATGTCTGTCCTTTCGTGGCTCTTTTCACTTTTGGGAAGAGAACAAAGAAAAAAACAAAATAAACATGCAAAACTGCTGATAACGTCAATACACGTTGGGGACGTACGTACCAGCATAACAACAATAAATCGAAAATCGAATATACGTAGCTCGCTTAAAAAGTTACCTTATTTTTTAACACATCTTGTATTTCGTAATACACATCGAACGCTACCCTTGCGTTGCTCTGTATCAGTCCTGCCTTAGCGTTCGCCCATCCCGTGGGAGTCACCCTCGTAACTTGCCCGTCGGATTTATCTCTGCACACTTGCCGCGAAGATAAGAACGCAGAAGGAGAAGAATCCCCCCTCCCTCCAATCTTTCTTGTACGTACTAACGGTTATATGGATGTTCCTCAATTTTATTTTTCGTACGATTAAACGAAAATGACAGTTTCTGGCTGTTTAACGGTGGGCTCGAAGCTCATGATTCTTCAAGTCTGGATTTCACGTGAATAGTGGGTAGAATCTGAAAGTGTCAATGTGGGTACAAAATGGAGGCCCTATCAGTTAAACTGAACAACCGGAAGTAGAAAACTACCAAAAGATGACTCACTTCATCCGACACCCAAGAACGAGTCAAGAAAAGATGTTTTGTTCTTTTCGATCAGACAGATAGACACCACGAAGTGGTGAGAATCTTTAGTGACCAGGCAGTCCTAATACTAAAGGCATGTAGTCACCAAAAGTTGTTTCCATTGCTGATTCCCTTCATAAAAAGAAAAAAACTTATTGACCAACCCCAATAGTTGGAGGGGGGGGGAAACAGGAGAATTCCAGGTTTGTAGATTGGAGTTTCTAGAATTCAGGAGTTCAAGGGCAGGTCATCTTGGACGATGGACTTGGATGGTCCGATCTTGCGAATTCCTCAAGAATCATTAGGGTCCACCATCAGCTGGGTAAGACAAAATGAAAATCTCGCATACCGTGCTGTAGACGAACGTTTTGGAGTGACGTGGTGAGAATTGCGGTTGTAGAGAAAGAGAGTGAGAGAAGGATAGAGAGAGAGAGAGAGGCAAAATCATCGAATAGCGTACGAAAAGGCGGTGCTTGAAAACCCGTGGCACACACGATGACCGGTCATGTTTTCAGCGAGGAAAGGGCGCGATCAACGCGGCTGCCAAGGCGGCAAAACTTCAAGGCCGTCTGTTCCAGGGCCAGAAACACTCGTGGGTCCCTAATTATCACCGCGGGGGTTCCCCTTTTTTCTCGAGGCGCGCGCGACTCCCCACTCTTCTTTTTTTCTCCTCTCTCTCTTTTTCATGGCGCGCTACATACAAAACTGCCCGGCCGGGGGTCCGTTATGAAGCCCTGCGGCATGTACGATCAACACATCGGCATCTCTCTCTCTCTTTCTCTCTCCGTTTATTTTTCTCTTTCTTCGCCGTACGATTTTTACTCCACTCGGTTTCTATCCTCGGTTCGATTATTTTGTATCGCTACCTCATCGAGGAAGCTTTCGAGAAAAAAAAAAATGTTTTGCTTGGTCGTTACCCGTTTGCTTGGAGTAATCTCGGTTGTCAAGTATCTCGTGATGATCAATCGTCCAGTCGAATAAAACTCGATGAAAGTAACTGCGTAATGATCGATGTATCAGGCTAGCATTGGGCACACTTATTTCTACAGTTCTACAGTTTAATGTAGAGTTGCAATAGAATACATCTGTTCAACCTGTATTCCAGAAAGAATACCCAAAAATACTAAACCGAAGATTCAAAGTTTGGATCTACTTAAATTTTAGATCATCGTTTCAACTTTGGTTGCAGCTTGGTCTTTTACCACCATCAGGAATGATTCGCTATCCACTTCTTCGCAACTTCCACCAACGATTCCTCATATAGTGAATCGATACGAAACGCCGTTGATCCTAATTCAAACTAAAGCGTGCAGTTTCTTTGGACGTTCCTTTCCAGCCCGAATTTCAAGTCCTAAACCCCATGAAACCAAACATTACCTCCAAAAACATTCTGTACACATCCTCGTCCAAACTGGACTCCCCAACGATCATTGGACCCCACTGTTTCCACCGAACTTACTGAAATCGTTTTCCCAAACGGCGTCGCCCAAGTTAATCCCAAAAACGAGCACATACCAATGGACAACGATTTATCCGAAATAAAGAAAGCGATCCAAGTGCGTATGGCATTTGTGAAGGGTGCTCGAGATCGGCGCAACATCCCCGTTCCAAAAGTTGCTTCCGATACATGCGGCAGGTTCCCACATCCAGCACACCCTGTCGGGTCGAAAAAGTCCATCCAATAAGAGTAATCGTCGTGCCCAATTCGATTCGTTCACGAGGAGTTCAACGGAGAGGGGAACTCGAAAAGAGTGACTCTTCCACCTCCACCCCCCCTCCCATCAACCCCCGTAGCTTTTCCCTTCTCTTTTTGCCCCATCGTTTGGTGATCGGTGATAGTAAACAGAAATCGTATTTGCAAATAGAAGTGATGGTAAAGACGTCGCGCAAACATTTATGGCACACACTGGGATCACTATTGAGTGCCCTAGTGTGGCCATTTATTATGGATGGTTCGCCTGATGTACAAGAGAAGAGTGATATAAATTGATGAGTCCATGGTAATATGTATAGATATACGTT
Organism: Ophioninae sp. B BG-2022a; assembly: GCA_030522765.1. Classification (NCBI taxonomy): domain Eukaryota; kingdom Metazoa; phylum Arthropoda; class Insecta; order Hymenoptera; family Ichneumonidae; species Ophioninae sp. B BG-2022a. The sequence continues at coordinate 3,051 of JAPYZJ010004363.1, read as the reverse complement.
AGACGCCAGATGTATTCGCGGCTCGCGAGAGCTATCGACCACTCGCTTCATCGATACTTATTCGAGGTGTTTACTATTCGGGCATTATAAATTAGTACACACTCGTCTCGAGATACGTACTTGTCACGCTTCAAACTTTGGCTATCAATTTAATACGCGTGGAGAACACGAGGATCGATTTGGACTTCGGTAACGTATGCCAGTGGAGGATTTAGTGGATCAAGGATTAGATGGTAAAGAAGAGTTTCGCAAAGTTGCTATTTTTTGGGTCTTTGGTAAAATTTTTGTGAAGTGGGAATTTGACAGGTGGCAAGTTATGGGGTTTGCATGAGATGCAAAATTTGTTCGTGATAAAACTTTTTTTTTTTCAAAGTTTAGGACAGTCGTTGGAAAGTTATGGGGCTTGTAAAAAATTCTCGTAATTTTAAATATTTTGGCATATGATTATAAATGGCATATGATGGCATATGATGGTGAATATGATCATAAGAAAGTTATGGCATTTTCATAGAATGCAGCAAAACTTGATCATTCGTAAAAATTCTTCAAAAAAATACGTTCGCAAGAATGATCCGAATTTTCTACAATTTTGAAAAAAATTAAATATCGTCGTAGGAAAATTTATGGGGTTTGCATGGATCGCAATGTGCAACCTGTTCAATTTTGTATTCTGATTGTTACGAAAAATGACATTTTGCAGATTTGGCTTGTAGGTCGTTGGGTAAGATTGCTGCAAATGTTCACGTAATTTGAAGGGGGCAATATTTGAGGTCGTGCGAAAGACGTTTTCTGATGCAAAGGAAATAGGTATGCGAAGGACGCGAACGAGCAAGGGAGGCAAATCGTCCTCACCTTACCACGTGCCTCTTTCGCATAACCTCAAGTCGGTAGAACGCATTGTCCCTCCGTCCCTCTCGCTTTATGGTCACTGGCCGGACCCTGTCTCTCTCTCGGCCCTGTGCAAGAGTCACGTTACGTTAAGGTGGTGCGAGGCCGATGTAGGTGCGAGAGGCATTGCAATGATGGCGCTGACGGCGGGGGAAGAGAAAGGAACGAAAAAATAAAACGGGAAAGCAAAAAAATTATCGAGAGAGAGAGAGAGAGAGAGAGAGAGAGAAAGGAGAGGGGAAAGAGAAAAATAAATTGATGTTTATTATCAATTCCTAATTGATTAATGATAACATTTATCATCGATTATGAATTTATCAGTTATTACATTCATTATGAATAATAAATTTATCGATTATAACATTTATTATCAATTATGAATGTATCAATGATTACATTCATTATGAATAATAAATTTATCAACTATAACATTTATTATCAATAAACAAATAATTAATGATACCATTTATTCATAATTATATTTATTACCAATTATCAATTGATTTGTGGAAACATTTATTATCAATTATCAATTTATTAACAACCTTTCGAGCGAAATATAATAACTGAATTAATTTTTAAAAAGTAACGATGAAACATTAAAATAACAATACAAATACAACATGGTCGTATTACATCTAAAGCAAGATTGTGATTATTATAACAATAGCTAAATACGAGAACTGAATAAATTACTAAAGGATTCGGTATCACGCAAAAAAAATCGAAACTGATAAAGGATAGTTCGAGAAAAAAAAGTGACGAAAAAAAAAAATTCTACACATTCAAAAACAATCACAAAAGTAATAACAAAAAGTATAAAAACGAAAAAAGAACAGTTTGGCGCGAAAGAAAAAACTTGAAAACTCTATATATTCAAAGAAAATCACAAAAGTAATAACAAAAAGTGTAAAAACGAAAAAAGAACAGTTCGACGTGAAAAAAACCCGAGAGAAAGCCAGTAAAGTAACGAAAAAAAACTTGAAAACTCTACACATTGAAAAACAATCACGAAAGTAATAAAAAAAAAGTATAAAAACGAAAAAAGAACCGTTCAGCCCGAAAAAAACCCAGAGAAAGCCAGGAATATTGGGGAGCACGTTTCGTGTGTATTCAGGTTAAAGTTTGAGCGTCCCTTTCGGAAAATCACGGATGGTAGAAGTCCTGATGGTGGTGTCATGTCAGCGACAGGCGGGAAAGAACCTTTCCCTCAAACATCATCGTGGTTGACGCGATGTTGCGGAAGTAGTCGGAGCTGTTCGTTCGCCAACGAAGGCTACATCCGGCAGGGGGGTTTTTTAACGCAGGTGGAAACAACAGGATGGTTGGTACGGAAGGTAAGGAGAAGGAAAGGTTGGGAAGATTGGACGGGGGAGGGGAGGGGAGTGGGGGTGGGTGGTGGTTGTTTCAGTAGGAAATGCGTGAAAGAAAGTACGTACAGCTCATCGATTATGCAGGATTCGCGGTGATTCGCGGGGCTTCGATATCGGGCTGGCTCGCTCGCTCTCTTTGATCGTCCTTGTTCGTTGGGATATTCGTGACGGATGATTGCTAGGCCCGTCCGCGTGACGCTAACTACCGCAACCGGGGTTGTTCATCGCCGGCGGGCGCACCGCCCGGCCCTTCGCGCGCGATCGCAACGCGAACGCAGCACGCGAACGAACGGACAGCAACTAAACGCGGACACGCCGATCACTCGGTTCATCGTGCGCGCTCGGGTCACGCGGCCAATGAGCTTCTGTCACATGTCTCTCTTGCTCTTTCTCTCTCTCTCTCTCTATATATATATATATATATTATTATTACTACGATTATTATTAATTTATTTATTATGATTTTTTATTTAATAATAACTATAATTAAAACTTTATTATTATTGTTAATTATTATTATTATTATCTTTGTTTATCATTATTTTAAGTTATGTTTAAGTTTCTTATGTTATTTTTATTGTTTTCTTTTTTTATTTTCTTTCTTTTGCTCGAACGTCGGCGACTAGGTCATAATAAATTATATCATGATCATCATCATCATCAGCTCTCTCTCTCTCTTTCTCTCCCTCTCTATGGGATTCTCTCCCGGATGAAATAAAGGGTGTGGCAGATCTTGCGTCGTTTAAGCAGATTTTGTATGCGAAATTGCTGCTTTCTGAGCGTGAAGCAG
>JAPYZJ010004362.1:0-17940 GCA_030522765.1 Ophioninae sp. B BG-2022a | reverse complement strand
TTGGGGAATTTGGGGCTTTTGGGGTTTGAGGAATTTGGGGGTTTTGGGGTTTGAGAAGTTTGGAGATTTTTGGTTTTTTTTTTTAGCGACGATGGGTTTGAGGTATATGGTGGTTTTTGAATTTTTTTAGGAATTTTGGGACTTAATGAGGAATTTAGGGATTTTTGGTTTTGAGGAATTTGGGGATTTTTGGTTTTGAGAAATTTGGGGATTTTTGGTTTTGAGAAATTTGCTGATTTTTTGTTTTGAGAAATTTGATAAGTTAATGAGTTTGAGAAATATGGAGATTTTTTTTTGATATTCGATGTATTTGAGAATTTAATGAGTTTGGGAAATTTTCCTTGATCAATGTTATCTTCAGTTCAATTACAAATTCGAATAAAATCTTCCATCAAATTGAAATCAACTCGTATTCACCAATTAATATCTCATTGTAACAAAAAAAAATAGTCTTTTATTTTCCAAACAATCCGGCAATAAAAATAATATAAATAAACATTAAAGAACAATAAAAAAAATTATAATAAAAATACTACATAGAAAACAAGAAAAAGACAGCTGGCTAAATATAAACTAGACTTTAATACTAACAATAATTATACAAAGAATGTTTAAACAATTTAGCTTAACTTTAGTTATTTAGCTTAGCTTAACTTATTTGGCTGAGAGAAAGAGAGAGAGAGAGCGAGAGAGAGATCGCTGAGCAGGTGCTGGTTCGAGCGCCGAGGAGTAAAAGAAAAAGGCGTCTGCACGCTGCGAGATTGCTGTTGCGCATGTCCCCCGTTGAACAGCCGGTCGAGAGAGTATTCATTCATAAAACTAAGTCGGGAACGAGCGGCGGCGGTACGGGCGCGATTTCTTGGCTCCCGAGAGGAGGGCGGGAGACTTCTGAGATTTCCCCCTCCCCTCGCCCTCAGCCCCCCCCCCCTCCCCCCCGGGCGTTTCTCTCTTCCGCGGTCTTCAGACATACGCGCACCAACACTCCGTTCAACAGGCAAAAGCGAGATGAGCCTTACTTAAAGACCACTTAAAAATCATTTTTATGGAAAATTTAAAATCGCCCGAGAAACTCGTCTACTTTTGCGTTACGTTTTGACGACCAATTTTCTAAGCCTTATATATGTATGCAAAATTACCAACGAGCACGAACGTTGCTATTTCTAAACTTTGTAGCTCGACTTTCCCGATCATAAATGTTAAATTGCTATCGACCAAAAGAGTACATTTAAAAATCTACGTGTGCAATTTTTCGATTTAATTGTTATTTAATTTGAGGATTTGTTGAATTTTATTTTCATGAAATTACGTTTTTTTTTAGATGAAAGTTTTATTTAATTAGATTTTTATTGAAGAAGATTTTAATAGAATAAATGCTTTGTTGCATTGAGGATTTAATCAATTTAATTTTTATCGAATTAATTTTGTATTCGATTGGATTTTTTATTGAAATGTATTTCTATTAAATCAAACTTTTATTGCATCCAATTTTACCTGAATTACATTTTTCTTAAATTATTTTCTTTTATTAATACTGATAATTGAATTAAATTATATTTTTAAAAAAAGAATTTCAAAACGGACGTATTTTTCTATAATATACGAATATATATTTGTGTAAATTCAAAAAAATTGTGAGACGTCGCGAAAATCGCTCGCCTTACCGCGATGCGTTTTATAAATAAGTCCAATCCCAAAAATAAATCATTGCTCTAAATATATATTCTCGGACGAATGTACCGTTTATTTCGAAAATATTATTCTTCCAAAAATAAATCACGAGTACGCCAAAAGTACGAATCTTCCGGGCGAGAAATTTGATTCTAAGCTCAATAAAAATTCTCAAAATTTTATTCAGACTTTGTATCCACGATGAGGCCTCAATGGCCCTCCACGGGTGCATTCACAATATTAATACTAACAAAATAAAATAAAATAAAATAAAATAAAATAAAATAAAATAAAATAAAATAAAAAAATTAAATTAAATAAAAAAAAATAAAATCAAATCAAATAAAATCCCAGAGGACTTCAAAGTCAAATCCAGCCCTGAAGAGAAACCCTTGAACGAGCCGGAAGTGTCGATAGCTCGAGTCGAGTAGATAGGTCTCGAAACATCCTTTCCTCGTGTATGCCTACACACGCGTGTAATATAGATCGCGATATATATATCGTCGCGAGTCTCCGTTCTCCTCCCCCCCCCCACCCCACTACCCCAGTCCCCTCGTCCTCCCCTCGGCCTCCCCTCGGCCTCCCCTCGTCCTCCACTCGTCCTCCCTTCGTCCTCCCCTCGTCCTCCACTCGTCCTCCACTCGTCCTCCCTTCGTCCTCCCCTCGGCCTCCCCTCGGCCTCCCCTCGTCCTCCCCTCGTCCTCCGCTGCCCTCTTCGTCCCCACCCTCGGTTGGCCATTTTCTCTCTTCTCCTTCGACTCCCTCCCTCCCTCCTTATAAATGTCTTCTCTCCCCCCTCCCTTTTCTTTGCTCCGGCAGGGGCACACTTTACCTTGCGTCCTCGACTTTTCCCTCTCTCTCTCTCTCTCTCTCTTTATCTCCATCCTCCGGATTACGTGTTTTTTCTCTCCTCCCGAAGTTTCTGGCGCTGTTGGCCGGTACTGGTGTTGGTTGTTCTGTTGCCGGCGGCTGGGTTCGCTCCTCCGCGTTCCTCCGCGTTCCTCCGCGTTCCTCATCCAGCCCTTCGCGAGAAGCTCTTTCTCCTCTCCGGAAAATAAGCCCCGTGTGGAAACCGCTCGAGAGAGTTTCGCGAACGCTCTCGCGGCGTCACCGCGTACGGTTTTTACAGAGAGGAACAGCGAGGGGGGGAGGAGGAGGTATAGATGTAGATGCGTTTATAAGCACTGCAAAAGTGAACGCCGTTTGTGAGAAGTGAACGCGCCAACGCGCTGCGTAACACGCTGAAAACCCCACAATAATTGGGCAGGACCAACCCTTTTGTTGCTGCCTCTTCTTTTTTTCCTCATTTATGTGCTGGAACTCCTCCCATGCTTTTTTTCACATATGGATCTTCCTCTCTTTCTCTCTGTCTTTTTTTTCGGTTTATTTTTGTGGTTTTAGGATTTTTTTTGTTAGATTGTTAGTTAGTATTATTTTGGTTAATTTTTATAGTTTATTTTGGTAAATTTTTTATATTTTATTTTGGCGATTTTTTATATTTTATTTTGGTGATTTTTTATATTTTATTTTGGTGATTTTTTATATTTTATTTTGTTGATTTTTTATATTTTGCATAACTTTAGACATGATTTAAGACTATCAATATCGACGTAGTTTGCCTGTTAGAGGACGACAAGTTTTTCTCCCTCTCTCAAGTCCTTCCCTTTTGTACGATTCGCCTCAAGACTTTGCTACAGCTGATGAATAATCATTAAATCAATTCTTGATACCTGACGCTTTTCTCTCATCAGAAACCTCAGTTTACCCAACCGCAACGTAAACTGATTTTTTTAACGAAATTTCGGGTAAAATTGTATTTAAAAATCTGACGTTTATCGCGATGAGTCCTGAACAAATATATCATCACTCTTTCTCTCATTATTTTTTATCTAACTTAATTTTTTTTCCCCACTTTCCTTCAACCTTCGAATTTCCAAACAAACTCAAACAAACTCAAAATAATTTCATTCACAATTCCCCCAAATTTGAAAATTCCCCTAAATTTCAAAATTCCCCCAAATTTCCAAATTCCCTCAAATTTGAAAATTCCCCCAAATTTCAAAATTCCCCCAAATTTCAAAATTCCCCCAAATTTCAAAATTCCCCCAAATTCGAAAATTCGAACCAAACTCTACCAACGTTAATTCCAATTCAGTACTGGAATATATAACAAAGTCGATCATCCCATGTACTCTCTTGGTCTTGATAATTTCCCTTTTGCGTCTCTTTGTTTCACTGGTTTTTTTTTTCGGACGGTCTTTTTCTCTCCAGCGGGTTTCTTGACGCCCTCTGCTGGTGCGACGTCGTAACTCGGTTCCCTCAGACGACGATCCATTGGCCACCTTCTCGATGATTCCCCTCTTTTGCTAACTGAATATATCTCCCCCCCCCCCCCCCCCCCCCCCCCCCCCCCCCCCCCCCCCCCCCCTCTCGGGAGTATCTTCCACGTCGTTTCCCCTGTTACGGTCCCCCACCACGAAACCATCCGAAACGCCACTCGTGTTGCACCGAGAGACTTGCTGCGTTGTACACGTGCACCGAGTCTCGCGTATGTACACACAACGGCGCCTCTGTCAATGATATATTTCACACCTGTCGTATTGTCACGAAATAATTATGAATTTTTGACTCGCCGGTCAACCGCGACGATATATATACGCGATCCGCCAATCACAGGCATTTCCGTTCGAATCACGTTTTTCTAGGGTTTTTTTTTTTTTTCATTTCGAAAATCACTAGAAACGAAAAAAATTGCATTTTTTTAATTAAGGAGAACAGTCACGTGGTTCGACGAGTGAAACGAGGTTTTTTGGTGCTTGAGAAGGGGCTGAACAAGTTTGCACGGAATTATTAAAAAATTTACCAAATTTTGAACTACGAGTGCGATCGATATTTTTTTTTGGTTTTTTTTTAGGATTTTTTTTGGGTTTTTTTTTAGTGATGTGAATTTTTTTGACTTTTTTTTACTTTTTTTTTATATTGATGAAACGAGTGATTTTGACGACCAGGATTATCAAACTTTCGGCCACGACGAACAGAGACGCCTGAGAAAAGTGAACTCCTCGATCGAGAGACGCAACGAAAGAGATCGGCGCCGAGGGAAAAGGGGCGAGAAACGCCCAGGGAGGGAGCTGTGATAGTTGCCAAGGAGTGGGGGAAAGGGGAACTAAAAACGAAATAACCAGGACCGTGCTTTTTCGTCAATGATCACGATTGTGAATGAAGTTTGAACTTTTTTTTTGTTTTTTTTTTTTTTGGTGAATGGTTCACTCTTGGAGAGAAGAGAAAAATGATTTTTGGCGGGCTACGTGGATTTACGTAATTTTGAAAAATTCCGTAAAAAAAATTCGGTTTAAATAAATTAAAAAAAAACGAATTAAAAAAAAACTTTTAAAAAATGTAACCCAAACTTCGTCATCCATATTTTTTCTTTAATATTTCTTTCGCAATACAAAAATTTTTTTTCACCAATTTGGATGATCAATTTTCTCCCCGAAAAAATCCTCAGAAAATTCGAGATATTTCCAAAATTCAAAAAAATCAATTTTGAAGAATTTTGCGAAAGTTTTTTTTTTTTTTTCATATTCGTGCGCAGGGAACGTAAAAAGAGAGGAAGAGTTCGGAGGCAGGAAAGTTGCGCAAGCGTGATAGCTCGTCTTCGTCGCAGGTACATACGAAAATAGATCCCGGCGCGAGTTGGTGGCTCTTCGCGGTTCTCCACGGGGTGAAGGGTAACGCTACAACGAATTGATAGCAAACACATGGCAGATCAAGCCACGACAAAGCGCGTGGAAAAGACCAAATTTTGGGGTCCGAATGAACGCTGGGTCGCTTGGTCTAATCAATAAAAAAATAATAATAATAATAATAATAATAATAATAATAATAATAATAATGATAATAATAATATGCAAAAAAATCACGATCTTCGAAAACATAAAAAAAATGTTCTAGAAAATTGACAATATTTTCAGAAAAATTCGAAAAAAAAATCCAGACGCTTTTCAAAAATCTTTGAAAAACAGTCGAGAACTAAAAAACCGTGAAAATCTCCGATAAAATTGATGTAGTCGAGAAAACCAAAAATGTCGGTAAAATCGTGAAAAAAAAATCGAGAAGATCCAAAACATCGATAAAATTGTAAAACTCGAAGAAAATTTACAAAATCGAAAAATCGTGACAGTAAATAATAATGAAAAAAAAATCAGGATTGTTGAAACTTTTATTTCTCCACTTTCACGATGGTCTAAACAAAGAGTAGTCTGGTTGGAATTACGATGTGAATGACGTTTTTGGAGTCCTTTGAAAATCGTTTTTCGACGCCCAAACCCAAACAAAACCCAAACAAACTCACGATTCGACGGATTATCATCGAAGTGAGAAAAATTGTGAAAATTTGTGGTTGATAGTGAAGGGACCACGTGTCGTGATTTTCTTCAGCTTTGAAGGAATTTTCGAGTTTGGTGAAAGTGGAATGTCAGATCGATGCAACAATTGACTTTGGAAATTGATAAAACTCGATTTTACATCGATTTGAAAACGGAAAAAAAAAAAATTAATATGGATGGGGGCGGAGTGTAAGGGTGGAGGGGGGTCTCCGAAAAAAAACGGAAATCTCACAAAGTGCGGCTACGTGAAAGGAATGTACGTCGATTACGGAGCTGATACTCACACCGGAATGGGAATCAAGGCCATGAAGTCTTTCTGCAGGCCCAGAGGTAACGGATTATATGGATCACTTTGCAACATTGATGGAAAAACGAAAAATTGAAGCTTGAAGATTGCTTGGAGGTTTTACTTGAAGCTCGCTCCAGTTTCAATAAAAGTTCAATTTTTGATATTTTTTTTTCAAATTTTAATGAATTTGAAATTGAATGAATTTAAAATGAATTTGAAATCGAAATAATTTGAAATGAATTTGAAATCGAAATAATTTGAAATTAATTAAAAATCGAAATAATTTGAAATTAATTTGCAATTTAAATAATTTGAAATAAATTTGAAATCGAAATAATTTGAAATAAATGTGAAATCGAAATAATTTGAAATAAATTTGAAATCGAAATAATTTGAAATTAATTTGAAATCGAAATAATTTGAAATGAATTTAAAATCGAAATAATTTGAAATAAATTTGAAATCGAAATAATTTGAAATAAATTTAAAATAGAAATAATTTAAAATGAATTTGAAATAAAAATTATTTGAAATAAATTTGAAATCGAAATAAAATTTCGATGTCTTCGACTCAGCCACTTATGACACTTCTCCCTGGAGTCCCTCACGTACAGATCTTCGCATATCTCCAAGGAAACCCGCCTCGAGTATCTTCGCGGCTTTGACATTGAATTCCATTCAGGTCTATCTTCGTCCCGCCGCGCTCATCCCTCTCGCCAGCCTGCTGGCTCTTCCCCTCGGATTAAGCTGATGAACGGTTGTGGCACGCGAACGTGACTCCAGCAATTCCATCCTCCATAGACATGGGAAAAGACCGGGAGGAGGACAGAAATATATATATATATATATATATATATACATACATATATATATTTAATAATGATGATAAATTTATTATGCCTTAGTTTAAAATTCAATTCAATTCAAATTCACTTTAATTGATATATTGATAAATTAGTATGTAATTTATTATCGATCATTTTAATTGATAAATTGATAACAAGTTAAATTTGAATTTAATTAAATAAAAAATATAATTAAATTAAATTCAAATCTTAACTTTAACCAAACATTTTTGCATTATAATGGCATTTCCTCTTATTATATAAATAACTCATCAGCAACAATAATAAATTAAATTTAATTCTTATTAAATTTCATTGATTAAATTAAATTGATTTAAATTTTGTTTTCTTTAATTTGATATTTAATGTATTATCAATGAATCAATTTTTCTAGCAAATATTAACGAAAGAAAAAAATAATGATTGAATGAACTTCTAAGAATACTGATATAAAAAAAAGTTTTTCGTCATTTATCGTTCCTTACGTTACAAAATATTCCCTGGCTTTGAAATCACTTTTAGATTAGTGCGCTCATGGAAAGACCGATGTCTTCGAAAACCATCTCGTCCTTATATATTTATATATTTGTATATATAGTGTAGAGTGCACTGCTGAGGCTCACCGCGTGCACTTCCGGTCCGCCTCGCGACACGCCACACACCGAGAGGGAGGGGAAATCCCCGAGGTTGTGGCGCGTGGCTTGTTCGAGCTTCCCTCAAGCTCGTTGCTCCGATACACCACCATTATCAATGTACCCGAGTAACCCAGTAACGAAAATCCATTCAGGTGTATTTCGACGCCTACAAAAGTGTTTTTTTACATCGTATTCTTTTTTTCGTCTTTTTTTTTGGTTTTTAAAAAAATACAAAATTTCGGTAATTAAGAAATTAGCTCGATTCGTAATGAAATTAGATATACTCAAGACAAAATCAAAATTTAAGCAGTTGAAATTGAAACTTCCGTTTTTTTAAGAAAATTCAAAACGTATTTTAATAATCAAAAAAATTATTATAGATCGAACTTCCCAGCAAAGTTCTAACTTTTTTTCAATTTCTATACAAAATTTGTTTTTTTTTTTTCAATTTCTATCTACCGATTTATTCTCGAAGCAATCTTCTAGAAAATAAACCAAATTTTCGAAAAAATCATTTTTCAAAAATCGTTAAAAAAACAGTACGAAAAAAAAACGTTTAAATCGTGTAAATAAATAAAAAGAAAAATATAAAAAGTTGAAAAGTTTAATCTTTTTTCCTGTTTTATGCAAATTTGTATATTTTTTAAATTTTCTATCTTCTATCTTCCAAAAAATAAATAAAATTTTCGACAAAATCATTTTTCAAAAATCGTTACAAAAACAGTACGAAAAAAAAAGTTAAAATCGTGTAAATAAATAAAAATAAAAATAGAAAAAGTTGAAACGTTCAATCTTTTTCCAGTTTTATGCAAATTTGTATTTTTTTTTTTAAACTTTCTATTTAGCGATAAATTCCATTGAGAGATTGACAATTCTGACAAGTAAAAATATATTTTCGAGTGGTGGGCTCAGAGTTGAATTGTGCGATTCGCGTAAATTATAACGCGTGCTTGGTCGCTTTACAGGCTGGAGGAATATATAGAGCAAGCTTGCGAAGCTCGGGGTTGTCGCATGAACGACGGTGTCGTTACTTTTATTTTTGAGTCAAACTGCTCTCGCGCGCTCACTTGCCTCGTGGATAAAATTAGGGCCAAAGCTCGGCCGAGCGCGCACGTGCGCCACCGGGCACACACACCCTCGCTCCTTTATACATTTGAATTTGTATACGTACATACCGCATGGGCGGTTACATCGAGACCACGTTTTAACAGCGGGCACGCATAATATCGGCAGAAATGGCCAAGCGACGAGGACCACGACGGAAGTCGTAGAAACGATCCGGTAGCTATTCGCGACGAGAGACGACGAAGACCAAACCGATCCGAGAAATTCGTGAAAACATTCATGATGAATTCGAATAACTCGGTATCGAAATAATTGGGAGTGGGGAGGGGGGGGGGGGGTAGAAAACTTCGACTCACCAAATGGCCAAAAATTCCGAATTTTCATAATCCGAAACTCAAAATTTCGTAAAGTTTTGCGAAATTTTTTTGGGTTTTTTTGGGTTCGTTAGTTTGATTTTTAACCCTTGATTTTAAACAAACCCGAACAATTTACGAAATCTGGAGTTTTGGTAAATTTACATTCGGAATTTTGATGAATTTGGAGTTTTGATAAATTTGGAGTTTTGATAAATTTGGAGTTTTGATAAATTTGGAGTTTTGATAAATTTGGAGTTTTGATAAATTCGGAATTTTGATAAATTCGGAATTTTGATAAATTTGGAGTTTTGATAAATTCGGAATTTTTATAAATTCGGAATTTTTATAAATTCGAAATTTTGATAAATTCGAGTAACCCGGTATCGAAATAATTAGGGCTAGGATAGGAAACTTCGATTTACCAGACGGCTCAAAATTCCGAATTTTCATAATTCGAAACTCCAAATTTCGTAAAGGTTTACGGAATTTTTTTGGGTTTGTTTGGGTTCGTTAGTTTGATATTAAACCCTTGATTTTAAACAAACCCAAACAAACCCAAAAATTTACAAAATCTGTAGTATTGGTAAATTCAAATTCGGAATTTTGAGCCTCGAATTTTTGGTCAATCGAAATTCGGGTTTCCTATCCCACCCCAATAATTGAATTCTATAAAATAAAATTATTGTAGTTATTATCAATTTAGTTCCCAAACAATGTAAATATACATATATATATATATATATATATACGGACTTATATTACCTAAAAAATGGGAGCAACATTTAACTCGATGATTTTCACTCATTGATAATTCGAATAAAATCTTCGATCTGTAATCCTGTCGCGAATTTACCTATTGCAAATTTTCGTTGAACTTCGTCCGGAAAACTCGAACAGACGCCTCGGAGCGAGTAAAGACGAATTATATATATACACACGTACGTCTGTATCCAAGTAGCTCTTGTACGTAAGGAGAATCGGATTCGCGCTATTTTCAATTTCCCCCCCCCCCCCTTCTCCGCCTCCCCCTGATATGCCGTCGCCATTTAACCCCCCCCCCCTCCACCTTTACCCCCATTGATTATATATAAAGACGCTACGTAGTCTTGCGACTCCAAGCGATCGTCATTCATGTGCGCGTACGCGTTTGCATATCTACAGGCTCGTTCAAAAGTGGACGTACGTGGAAATCGCAACTGCCACTTTTTCCAGGCATTTTCTTTTCGTTTGTGATTGCCTCGAGTCATCTTGATGGAAAACAATTTTTTGGTTATTTTTTTGAAAATTAAGAAAATGGTTGAACGAAGGTGACAACTGGATTAAGCTTGGGGAGTGTAGAGAGTTTTTGAATCGACCTGTATGATGATCAAACGTACGAAGCAAAGAAAATAAAAACTTCTTAGCCGAGCCAACTCATAGATATACAGAGAGAGAGAGTGACGCACTATTGTAACAACTTTTGTACGTGGTCAACGAACCTACGGCTACAGGTTTTTGCATAAATGGATCGTCAGGGGTTGGCTAGGAAACACGAGCTTCGTTTGACCGGAAGGCTCAAAATTCCGAATTTTTGAAATTCCGAAACTACGAATTTCACGAAGGTCATGCCAGCAAAAAGTTCACGAAATTTGTTTCGGTTTAAAAAGCAATATTTTTGAAACTTGATTTTCGGATTTTCGACAACATTTTCGAAATAGTATATTTTCAGGAAAAAAATATTCTTTTCACGAAGAGCACTATTTATTTATACAAAATTTGCTTGGGGTCCACTGGACCCCTAGTGACCATTACGGTTTAAGATAAATTAAAATTAATTTACATAAATTAAGCTAAGAAAATTTTTAAAATAGTAATTAAGCAAAACCTCGAAAATAATTTTGAAAAATTAAATAATTCAAAAAGACGTTCAGCACAGTTTTGTAGAATAAAAAAAACGAGAGGAAAAATGTTCTAAAACTGGTGAAGGACTCTTCGTCACAGGATACGAATTCTTTGTGAATGCTCAAGAATCGATGATAAGTGGACCACTAGGCGCCGCGAGAGAGTCAAGATACAGCAATGAACCACAAAGGCGATTTGCATCGTCATTGTTTCAGGCTCTTATCTGCACTGGGGCCTGACCACGCTTCACGGAAAAAAAAATTCCCGAGAGAGAGGAGGGAGGGGCGCGTGGTTGACGAGAATCGTGGAGAGGGTTAATCAGGTCCGCGTAATCATCAGCGATAATTGGACCAGTGCGGGCGAGCGTTCGTGTTTGTGTCCACACTTAACGGGGAAAAAAAAAACATTAACTATGCGCAGTTACGAAACTTTTGGTTAAACCCAAACAAACATTTATTTACTAATTAAATACTCTATATTCTAATTAAAGATTTGATTTACTAATTAAAGATTTTATTTACTAATTAAATATTGTATTTACTAATCAAATACTTTATACACTATTTTTTTAACAATTTTAACATAATTGAAAATTTTCAATAATAATTTATTCAAAAACATCAATAATTATTTGAGGGAATCGTTCATTAATTATTCACTAATTAAATACTTTATTTACTAATCAAATACTTTATATACAATTTTTTAAACTTTTTTTTAAATAATTGAAATATTTTAATAATTATTTATTCAAAAACTTCAATAACTATTTAAGAAAATCGTTAATTAATTATTCACTAATTAAAGACTTTATTTACTAATTAAGGTCTTTATTTGCTCTTTAAAGAATTTATTTACTCATCACAGAGAGATTTGTCTTTCAGTCAAAAAATCGAAAACAAGGAATTCCATAATTGTCATTTTTTGATTAAAAAAATTGTTTTATTTTCCTTCGCTTTGCTACTTTAAAAAATATCTAAAATGTTTTTTAAAAGTGTCTATGAAGTGAAATTTGCAGCAATGAGAATTAAAAAAATATATTCCGGTGTGTCAGTCAAAAAATCGACAAGATTTGGAACACATGAAAAAAAAAAAACATTTTCGAACGTTGCGAACTTAAAAAAACGTGAACGCGTGTATGTGTGTCGCGAAGTGGTCACAACGGGGAGAGTAAAGGCATTAGTATGCTCGGAACAATCTTGGTGGATTGCGGGTGTCCCAGGAAGCCGTCGGGACGAGAGTAAGCGAGAGAGAGAGAAGTTGTTATTTTATCACCTCGGGACACTCGCCACAGTCGTTGATATCACGGCGAAACACACGGTTTTTTGTTCTGATAATATACGACAAACGCACATACGCCACCACAGAAGTACCGAGTTACACATCGTGCTACAGTCGAACCTCGATTTTTCACCACCTCGGTTTTTTTCCGTTTCCTTTCTACCCCCACTTTGGATACTTCACCCGAGAAACTACTTTCCATTTCAAAAACATGATCACGAAAATCCAAACCCAAACAAAAGTGACGAAATTATGAGAATAATAATTAATTATTACAACAACAGTGAAAACGATAATAATAATTATCACATAATAATAATTAATAATAATATATAATAAAATATAATTAATAATAATTATTCATATTCACCCCCATCACCATTATTACAATTATTATTCAATTATCACATATTAATAATAATAATTATTATTAATATTATATTCATGATCCTTACTTTTTTTAAATGAGGGGAAAAAATCGATATTTTTACCAGTACTTCCTCAAGTAATTGAAAATCGAGATTTCACTGTACCCGATACTCGTGTTTTCTCAGAGCTTTCGGAGTCTCGAATTTGGTCGAATTTAGAATATTTTTGTTTTTTTTTTTTTTGTTCGACCGAAACCAGATTTTTATCGGAGACAGGAAATTCCCGACTGCGAGGAACTTTATCGTAAAAGTTTTGAGTGACGTCTGTGACGCAAATAATGAAGTCAATTTTTATTATCTACTAAATATATTTTTTAAATATTCTTCACTCCATTTTGACTGATTCGTAATCATGGACATAAAAAAATTGAAAGTTGGAAGAAAGTAAATTCTTATGGAATAATAGCTAGCTATATATCATTGTAAAAATGAGGAATAATAAATAAAAAAATATTCGTTGACTTTCAAACGTATAATCTTCAAGCCCATTGATTAAATTTTATCGAATTAATTAAATTGAATTTAATTGAAGAATTCAATTCAATTCAATTAAACAAAACAATTCAATTAAATTCCATTAAATAAAATAAATTAAAATTCCATTAAATAATATTAATTAAAATTCCATTAAATAAAATCAATTAAAATTCAATTAAATAAAATCAATTAATATTCATTTAAATAAAATCAATTAAAATTCATTTATTAAAAATGAATAATTTTCTTCCCCGACGTTCTTCGCTACAGGCTTGTAATCATTAAAGCCACAAATTTGAATAGTTAGTCAAGCTGTCATTTCGAATTCTCGAAATCTCCTCGCAGCTTGATATTTTGGCTGTTGAAGATTGCAGCCGGCCAGAAGTACTCTTGACTTCTGGCCCCTACGTAACACGTGACGATCACTGAATCTACTTTATACGATATATTTATGTCTTTGCCGAGGGTGACAGTGTCCCGTGCCTCTCTTTTTTTTTCCTTGTTTTTTTTCTTTTTGTTTTTCCTTACAGCCCTCTTTAACGAGGGAGGCTCTTTCCTCGTTTCCTCTTCTCCCTCGTTCTAATGCTCGAACTCTCGCGGGTGTGTGCAACAGGTGTCTTCGGGAGAGAAATGAGCGTACCAACGGAAATTAAAATAAAAACCACGCGGGTATCCACGAGCGTCCAGTCACGTTTTCTTTCATCGAACTTTCGTGGTAATTCGAAACCATTAAAAATAACATTTTTTTTTGAATAATTAAAATGAATTTTTTTTACTCGTAATTTACGACGAAAATAATCATTAATAAAGAAAGTAATAATCAATTATCAAAATAAAACAAAAAAGAGAAAAAAACCAAAAATATTTAACAGTCAAAAACGTTCCTACAAAATAAATGTAATTTCTCATAAATAAAAACAAATTACAATTTCGTATAACCAATCTATCCAAAAAAAATTCTACAAATCAAACCTCAATGCTAACCTAAAAAACCAAAAACTCAAAAAAAAATTTTCTCCACCTCCAATAAAAAAAATACACTTTAAATAATCCCTCCCCCCTCCCTCAACAGTTCGTAATCCTCGATAAGCTTGCATACGAAATACAGGGTGTGCAGCTCAGATCCCTAATGTAAAGACGAAGGGCCAGGGGAGAAGTTTCAAAAAGGGACGCAAGAGGGAAGAATAAGTCATCGGGTCGATTTGGTCCTTGGTCCGATGGCAAGCCATATGTCGTTTACGACGCTGCCCCTGCGTCTCCTCTTCAGCCCTCCTTCTCAAAACCTCCCCCCCCCCCTTTTTTCTCATACTTCTTGGCCCGTGTCTTCGGATTATTATTTTTTTTCTTTTTTTTCATTTTTTTTTTTTTTTTTTTTTTTTTTGAAACACTAACACCGAGCTCGCGTATATTATGAGCTACCGATGGCCTCTTCGGGCTAAGAGGTCAACGCCAGCTGCAGCAGTTGTCGGGCTGCTGCTGGCGTTCCCTCTGCTGCTCCTTCGTCATATACACGCACATACGTGAGCCTCTTAATTCGTTCCTCCTCCCTTCGAGAATGAGGAGTCGTAAGGACGGTCGTGAGGGGGAGGGGGAGGGGAGGGGGAGGGGGGAGGACTGACGAAGTTCACGGGACTCCCCCGTGCTCACGTACGTTTGGATCGTCCCCATACACGGTCTTATTGACGAACACGTGCCAGACGTCCGTTGCGTAAAGTGCCACCCGATGTTAATAGGGTGTGCGCGATGCCCGCACGTTTTTTTTTATCAATTTTGAGAAAGCCACGGTCGAGACGATGCTCCCGAGAGAGAGGGGGGGGGGGGGGAGAAAGGAGGGAAAAGAGGACATTTGAGGATCCGAAGGATTTACTCGAGGATCGAGGTTTTTTTTTTTTTGCACTTTCGGCAATAAATCGGGTTTATTCGTAATTTTTGGGTTTTTTTAAAATTATTTTATTTTTTTATTTTGGGTTTTTTTAATTAAATTTTGGGTTTTGGGAGAAATGAATGGTAGATTCGTGCTCAGGGGATCAAATTACATCGAAATGGACTTATAAAAAAAATGTTTAAAATCCAAAATTTTTGTCGGTTTTTGGGGGAAAAAAGTTTTTTCACTCAATCATCGATAACTTTTTTTCCTTTGGGATTTGGTACTCCACCCTGTGTTCAATCTCTTCGTTATGATTTTCTCTTCAAAATGCTTTTTTTATTATTAAAATCCGATGATTTTTCGATTTTTGGCAGAATTTCAAAGTTTGACCATCGATTTTTGCCAATTTTTCCATACATACCCCTTTGCCTCTTTTTTTCCGATTTTTCAAGTGGACCTCCCAGGAAAACTATACGAGATATCGATATAATTCCAACACCATTATTTAAGTCAGGCAAAAACCTTTTCCAAACCCACCAAACGAATCTCTATCGCATAGAAGAAGCCTACTCTACGACCTTTTGAAATTTCATGATTTTCTCGATTCCGGAAAACTGGCCGGGAAAGACGAAAAAAATTTTTTTCCGTTTTTAAACTCTCAAAAGAGTCTATTTAATCAGAAATTTTTTGCTGATTACGAATATGCCCGAGTTTTTGCCGAAAGTGCAAAATTAGACTGGGAAAATGCAAAAAACCTTTCTCGAATATTTTTTCGACATTTTTCCCTAGAAATAGTGAGTTCAATGCGAATTGTTGATGCCTTAAAAAATTAATAACAACTCAGGGGTTGATCCGGGAAGCATAAATGCTTATATAAATCGACTCAGAATTTCAAAGATGACATTTTTATGTGGAACACCCTGTATAAATACATTTCTAGATTCTTATTTATTGGGGTTATCCCGTGTCGGTATACTAATTAGTTTTTAGGGCTTTCCGAATATCTCGTCGATGGCGTTCATCGTCCGGTATACTTGAAGGATATTTAAGGCCCCAGCGTCGTTAATTAAAATAAAAGTCTCGAATCGTGCGGCTCGAACTAATATGATAATTTATGCTGAGCAGTGACGAGGTCGGTGGCGTGCGTTAGGTCAGGGGTTATACGGCCCGATTTTCATTATATACCATTACCGATCGGTAAATATCGAAACGCGGTTGATCGTCTCGATCGCGATTCCTTATTCGTACGGAAGGAATAATCGTTACGAAGGATCGTCTCCAGGTGAGCTGCGATAAAAACGAAATCGAGTTTCTCCTTACGGGATGGAAATTTCGTGCGAACGGCCATCAGATAAACATCGCTCGAAAAACAAAAAGAAATCGGAATCATGCATATTGAAAAAAAGTCGAGGCTTATTATTTTTGGGTCGAAAGGGCATCGTCAGGAAAATACTTTTTTTTCTTTCTCGATCTCAGATTTTTCGATTTGTCGTTTGGTTTCGGTTTCGATGAAATATTCATTTGGTTTTAAAAGTCTAGAGGTCTTTTCCTCGATTGTTTATTAAGGGGTTACTCGTGGGAAATTTGAAATCAGGGTTGGTGGAAAAAAAATAATTTTGAAGAAAAAAGTACGATTAAGGTACCTCAAAAAAGTATATTATATTATTATTATTATTATTATTATTATTAAAAAAGTCTATTATATTATATTATTATTATATTAAAAGTTTATTATATATTATAAATTCTGTTCGTATCCATTTTTTTACCTGTACCAGCAACATTATTATAATAATTATTGTATTATAATAATAATGAGTATTAATTAATTGATAAAACTATATTAATAATAATAATAATAATGATGATGTTTACTAAATTATTATACAATAATAATTATATTATAATATATTTATAATATTCCATAGATAGATTGTATTATATAATTAATATATACTAAAACTTTAGAAAACAAAAAATGTTTTAAATATAACTTAGTGAATCTTTATTCTAATTATATGTTTATCAGCACTAGTTTTGTTTCAACATTCATTTTTTTTTGTACTTAAAAACAAATAAGGTAGGCCTTACATGAGTCAGGTACCTTAATAAAAATCACATTGATTTTTGCAATAGCCTTGAGTGATATATATATTTTTTTCTCAAATAATACAGGGATTCTTATCGGTCGGGAAATGACGTACGAAAATAAGGTGGATGAATAAATATGGTTTAGTGTGGACTGTGCACCTGCGCGAGCGTATATACGCGTTTAAGGGACAGCGGCGTCCCTCGAGCCCTCGCGGGTTTTACGAGAACACGATCACTATCCAGTAGGAAAGAAAGACTTTGCGCTGCGCTGCCCTCGTATCGCGGCTCTTCCCTCGTTTCTTCTCTCACCCTTGTATGTTTTTTACCCAGCGCTGCAACTCCTCTCCTCCTGTAAGCCTCGTATTCCGAGTTTCGTAATAACGCATCGTGGCTCTCGTCGTGACACCTGACGCATCACGATTCATGTAGAAGGACAAAAAAGAGGGGGCGACGCACTCGAAGTGAAAAATTCACGAATCCACATACCGATTTTTTTTGCCGATTTTCCATACCGATCTCGTTGCCAATTGTACGTACCGATCTCATCGCGAATTTCACATACCGATCTCAATACCGATCTCGTTGCCGATTCTACATACCGATCTCATTATCGATTTTGTTGCCGATTTTCCATACCGATCTCATTATCGACTTTGTTGCCGATTTTCC
>JAPYZJ010004361.1:0-22095 GCA_030522765.1 Ophioninae sp. B BG-2022a | reverse complement strand
TTTTGGCAGAATTTCAAAGTTGGACCATCGATTTTTGCCAATTTTTCCATACATACCCCTTTGCCTCTTTTTTTGCCATTTTTCAAGTGGACTTTTCGGAAAAACTATGCGAGATAACAATACGAATCCAACGCCATTATTTAAGTCAGGCAAAAAAACGTTTCCAAACCCACCCAATGAATCTCAATCGCACAGAAAAATCCTGCTCTACGACCTTTTGAAATATCGGGATTTTTGAGATTCTGGAAAAGTGGCCGGGAAAGTCGAAAACATTTTTTTTCCGTTTTTAAACTCTTAAAAGGGTCTATTAAATCGAAAATTTCCCGCTGATTACGAATATGCCCGAGTTTTTGCCGAAAGTGCAAAATTAGACTGAGAAAATGCGAAAAACCTTTCTAGAATATTTTATCGAAATTTATCCCTAGAAATGGAGAGTTCAATCCGAATTAAATTGTGGATTTGTTTTCAACCTTACCTGCGACACATTGTATACTATTATGATTATGGCCCAACAATATTTTCAAAACGTGTCGATTTGCTTTTTTTTTTTCAGGGACCGAACAAGTACACGTTGGTCCAACTGAAGGATGCCGTCCGGGATGGATTGAGAGCGGTGAAGAACGCTATTGACGATCGTGCTGTAATTCCTGGTGCGGGGGCGTTCGAAGTCGCCGCGAGTCGAGCTCTCGGTCGTTACAAGGAGGAAGTCAAGGGCAAGCAGAGACTCGGAGTTCAAGCGTATGCGGATGCTTTACTGATCATTCCGAAGACTCTCGGTAAGAGCACAAATTTATCAGCTTTGAAACTCGTGTTTACGGCTGTATCGATTTTATCACTTTTGCGTAACAAACCCAAACAAACCCAAACGAATTTTGGTTGATTCGCAGCTGTGAATAGCGGTTTCGACGCGCAGTACACGATCGTGAAGTTGCTCGAAGAGGGTGTTGCAGTCGGCGAAGCGGTCGGGTTAGATGTAACATCCGGGGAAGCATTGATCCCGAAAGACGTCGGTATTTACGACAATTACGTGGTCAAGAAACAGATAATCAATTCCTGGTATGTTGATTCACCGATAGATCATTTATTTCGAATTTTCGATTTTTTCGAATTTTCGAATTTTCGATTTTTTCGAATTTTCGATTTTTTCGAATTTTCGATTTTTTCGAATTTTCGATTTTTTCGAATTTCCGATTTTTTCGAATTTTCACTTAGTCGTCTCGAAGATTAATTTTGACGATTTATCATTACAGCACCGTAATCGCCAGCAATCTGCTCCTCGTCGACGAGATCATGAGAGCCGGTCTCTCATCCCTCAAATAATGTCCCGGAGGAAAGAAAAGAAAGCTCTTATTTAACTAATATTTTTTGCATCTTCGTTAATTATAATTACGAACGTACATCCGTCAACTACGTACTTTTTCATCACTCGAATTTATTTCGTTTAAGTACACTCTTGTAACGCGCTCTCGCTTCCGAATAACAATAAAAGTTTATTACAAAGAAAAGGATTAAAAACGAAAATCGATTTGTCGTGTAGTGTTAGAGAAAAGTGCGGATTATCCGTACACTCCCTCTGGATAAGGCTTTAGTCTTGTACAAATGTTTTCCTCTCGGAAAAATGATCCCCACTTTTTTTTTTCACGTATGAAAACTTTTATAAAAATCAAAAATATTTATTACTTTATGTTACACGGTATGTACACTTTACATGACATTACAGGACTCTCTTTCAGTCTTGTTTATGCTTTTTGCGCCGGAAACGGGCGTTTTCGACATCCCGCGAATCATTCGCTTTTCCACATTACAAACATGGAATCCAGTTTAATATTGTAATCGGATAGGAAAAAAATATCCGAATAGCGTTTGGGTTACTGTCCAAAGTCAATCACATGATTCGACCGCGTCTTCGTTTTTTTTTTTTTTTTTTTACTTACATTCTACTTACAGTACACCCGGAAATGCGCGTAATAGTCGCGGTGGAATATCGAGCGCGGATGCTTAAAAAAATAAACGTTTACCTGTGATGATTCGAAAATAAAGTAAACGCAAAGAAAATATTACGTTCTACGTTTCATAACGCGTGCACTGTTTCGGAAACTGCTTTGGCTTTTGTATCAATGAGAAACACAACGATATCGCCTAATTATCAAATAATCGATTAAGTTACAACGAATTATCCTAAAAAAAATGGTTTTTCTTTCAAAGTACGTTAACTTATACGCTATTCGAAATAATTTAATAAAGCACTGCGCGAGCGAGCACTCGTTCGACGATTAGGCTACTCGATAAAAAGGTGTTATAAGAGAAACGATTCGCTGAATATTTCCAACGAACATTTTAATATTCAAAATTTGATCTTCTACCGTAAGTAGATAAAAAAAAAAGAGGCGTGAAAAATCTACGCGTTAGAAATTTTGAAACGCCTGAATTCGTCCTTGACATTTTCGATGAGGATGCACGGTTCTATATCTATGAATTGTGAGAGTGCGAGGCAAGTGAGTTTCATGCGACGGCCACCGCTCAGAGTAACGTAAGTATTGATATTAGCCAAATTGACAGGAACGATAGGTTTCCCGTAGTAGGATAGGCTGCTTTCTTCCTCTTTGGAATCACCATCCTCGGAAGTGACGAATCTCATACCGGGAGGATATCTCGGCAGAGGATTAGTGGATTTTCTCGCGACTGCTTTGACGTCAGTTGGCTTCGGTTGTACGGGAGTCAATATTGATTTGGTCGTTGATTTCCTCGCGACACCGCAATGCTTCCAATTATTATCCAACGCTGATCGTCCAACGGTTTCAAAATTGTTTCGATCCTGATTCCCGTCGTTTCGCCATTTGACTCGTGCCATCATTTTTTCAATGTTCGTTTTGAATCCTTCGATTTTCGAGACTTCACCCGAGTGAGCTTGAGTATTGTGCATAATACCTATACTCACGTCGCGGAACGTTTTCCCACAGCGTTTACATATAACGCTGTCGACGTGTTTTTCAAAGTGTTTTTCCATCGCGGTTCGAGAGGTCGTTCTGAAGGGACATTCGGGGCACTCGCTACCAGGGGCTTCATTGGTCGAAGTTGAGCTTTCCTGGCGTTTGAAACTCGGTAATAAATGCGAATGTAGAAGAGTATGATGAACTTTCCCGTCAGCTTCCGTTTCGCAGACTTCGTCGCACCATTGACAAACCCAACCGAGTTGTTGTTGCAACGGGATTTCAACGAATTTTACAGGTTTCGAAGGATGCTTTTTACGAGAGTGTAATCTGATCTGAGCAGCGGATCCTCTTTTCGGACAATATCCGCATCGGAGTCCGTTCTTTCCTGTATTCGAGTTTATCTCTTTGTAACGGAACGGCAAACACGAGTTTTGCCCAGAGCCTTCGCTTATTTTCGTTGCGCTCCTGTGTACCAATTTCCAATGATCTCTGATACCATCGAAGGTCGTATTTCCGGAATCGCAGTAAAAGCAGGAATAAATCATATCGGGTTTGTGGAGGAAAGGTTCCATGATTCCGGAAGCCAATGCCGTTACTTTGTAATCGTTGTAATTTTCGCCCGCGTCTTCCTCTTCCTCTTCTTTGTCCAATTGCTCACTTTTGTCCATTTCTGATTTTTCGGTTACTGCCGAATCGCCGTTACCAACTTTCCAATCGAGATCAGCGTGATTGATCTCCGAATGCTGCCAAAGCTCGGTTTGCGTATGAGCCGCGTACGTGCAATAAGCGCACTTGTGATCCTTCGACGTAGCGTGTCTCCTCATGTGTACCGTCAATCCAAACGAGTTATATGCGTGAAAACCGCATTTTTTGCAAACGTGCAAAAATCTAGGTTGTTTCTTGACACGAGGTATTCCCCCTGTTTCATCATCGACTCGTTTCCGTTTTCGTAATTTGTCTCGCGACATCAAGTTGTACTCTCTCTCCCAGAAATCCGCGCGAAGTACCGGCGGATTCGTAACGGGATTTCGCACCACGGTCGGTGGACGATCACCGTGATCCTTTCGCAAATGTCTCAATAATTTCGCTTCCGTTTTCACGCTCGTGTCACAGTACACGCATAAAAACGGGTTTTGACGAAGATGACGCAGCTCGACGTGAACCTTGAAACCCTGGACTGTCGTAACTTTCACGTTGCAGTGCTTACAAGTGAACGGGATTTTTGAGGGAGCTGATGCTTCACCTGGAAACCGATCAACGGAATTTATTTTTGCTGGAATATGAAAAATCGCTGCGTCGATTAATATTTAAATGTTTAACCTTTAGATGCATGGTGTCAACCCACGTTACCTCTTTGATTTCATTGAATATTTCGAAATTATTTACGTTTGAACTTATTCAGATACGGTTTTTTGCACTTTTCAGTTACTTGAGGGATGTAAGAACATAACGATACACTCTAATTGGCATAATTGTTTGTAATATAAGATTTATAAACAAACTGAAAAAAATGACGTTTTTTTTTTCGGAAGAATTCATTTTTGAAGAATCTATCCAACAAAATCATTGGAAATTTGGTGAGTAACGGTTTTTGGGCTGATTACGAATCCGAAGTCAGATTTGAAGATTGATAAAAATTTGTACTCAGGGGTTTTCGGAGTCGCTGATTACGAAGCCGATGTTAGATTCGCGTTATTCGAAATCGTCGATACAAAATAGCCAACGTGGACACATACGTTCGAAAGATTTATTGATTTTAAAAATTCAATTTTCTTTGGCACAACATCGATTTCTAGAACAATTACAACAAGAATCCCAACTCCACTTTTCTATCTTTTTCCATTTGTATTCAATTTATAAAATACGAGATAGCGTATACAATGGCCATATGGGATCCGCCATCTTGAATTTCGAAAATCTGACTTCAGATTCGTAATCAGCGACCTCGAAAACCCCCAAGTAAGAATTTTCATGATGATAGGATCGTTCAAAAAATGTATGCTTCTAAGGGTTAATAACGTTACTGCGATAAGAACTCTGATACAATTTTTCTTTTTCGCATTTTGAAAAAAAAAACTCCTATTTTCTTTCGAAATTTGTCCGAATTAGGCAATTTAAACTTTTCGGAGAAATCCGGAATAAAATATTTCCACGTTACTGCGAAATTTGGAAATTCTATCATGGATAACAAAGCCATTGTAAATATCGTCATTAAACGTACCATTGGTCGCAGTGCCTTCGGAATCATCGGCCAGTTCCTCTTCTTCGTATTCTTCTTTATTGTCAATGACGAGCGCGTCGAAATCGCTGCTGTCGTTTCCTTCAATGTCGACGAGAATATCGTCCGAGCGGCCTTCACTTTTCGTCACGATTTTTTTCTTCCCTTCGCTACTCGGTCCCGCGACCTCGACCATTTTCGGCTTTTGCTTCGCATCCTTCAGTGTCGACGCAACGTCCGCTTTCCGTGATGTTTCGGTCGAAACTCGACGAACACTCGTCGCGTTCACCTTTCCCACTTTTACGTCTTGCAGTGCACTTCCGTCAACACCAGTGGGCAAACCGCGCATCTGATTCGTTTGGGACTTCAAAAGGGCTTGCACCTGTTGGCGATTGAATTTGTAATGAGAAGGATGAAAAAATAAAAATGGAAAAATAAAAATAAAAAAGTAAAAAAAAATAAAAATTAAAAAATAAAAATGGAAAAACAAAAATGGAAAAATAAAAATGTAAAAATTAAAAATTACACATTAGAAAATTAAAATTTAAAAATTGAGAAAATCATTTCCGTTTGGATTTAAGAATAAAGGACAAAGGGATAATTACCCAGGTTTCGAGCTCGTGATCGACCGGAAGAGTCGTTTGCTCTTTCTCCGTTGGACGTCGAGGCTCGTGATTTTTCTCAAAATGCTTAAGCGTCGCCGTCTTATTGACTCCCGTGTATCCGCAGACTGTGCATCGATAGCTGTCGAGAAAGAGAACGTGTTTGATACTTTGTCGATTCACATTTAAAAATGAATTTTCACGTCCCAATATTCGCCCTAGCCTGGGTCACGATTTTTTAACGAAATAATTTCCAACTCCCTAAGGCGTCATTTTTTTATGTCTGAAATCCGTCTAATAATAATTTCAATAGCTTTTGGAAAGTTGATTTTCGAAAAGAACGCTGAAACAGCCGATTCTTAATTTTCATGTAAATGATTAAATCCAAATTAAATCCAAACTAAATCCAAAATCCAAATGAAAAAAATTAATTCATAGAATTAAGTTCTGGAATGATGGAAGTTACGTTTCAACTTTACTCCCTCGAAAGAAACCTACTATAGAAATATCGTCTAACTACAGAATTTTAAATTCGATTTACAATTACAAATGTCTAAAAAGAATAAAGATAGAGTGTCCAGACTCACCGCCAGTACTTGAGATCTCTGTATAGGTGATCTCGCATGTCGTGTTTGTACTTAGTTTTGAAGGTTTGACAAATAGTGCAACGATAGAAAACAGCTAGGGGTGAACCAAGAGGTCCGAACTTTCGTATCAATTTAGCCATGTCGATTTTGGGTACAGAGGAGCAACCGGGTTCCGGATCGCGATAATTTTCCGGGGTATCGAGTGTGAGATCGGACGACGAATTTTCCGAAAAGTTTCCAGTCAACGATTGATCGGGTTCTTTGTCAATGGTGTTGTCGGAAGTGACGGATTTTCCAGGCTTGATTTTCGTCGGTTTGCTGGGCAAATCCGTGTCGGATTTCCGTTTGTTCGATTTTCCTTCCGGTTTTTCGTCTTCGAAGAGAATACCTCGAATGTGGCGTACTCTTGGCATGTCGCGTCGCCAGAGCGGAGTCGTATCGAAGGGCTCGTCTAGAGCACCGGTTTCCGCTGGATCAGCCGATTTCTTCAATCCAATACCTTTGATCTTTTGATATATCAAAGTACAATCGGCGTTGAGATCGTACGGGTGTTTCGCGTTTACGTGTTGATCGAAGCTAATTTTATTGTTCGTTTTGTACGAGCAAGCAGTGCACTTGAATTGTCCTTTTTCCTCGTGGCTCGATGCTGCGTGAGTTACCATTTCGGTTTTGTAAACGCACTTGTAATCGCAAAGATTGCATTTCCAGTGATTGCCGTCGGTATCGGCGGCCCCATCGTCAGCTTCTTCTTGCGTCGTTGATTGTTGAACTTCGCTGTTATCCGGTTCCCGTATGACCTTGACGTAAGGATTCGCGTCGGGATGCTTGTCGCTCAGATGACGCTCAACGACGTGTCTGCAGATATTTCGGAGAAAAAAACATTTTTTTTTTTAATAAATTTTCATTGATTTTGAATGATGCGACATTGACGGAGTTTGAATAACGAGAAGACGACAACGATGCATTTGCAACAGTGTCGATGAGTACAATTGACATACAATTTCAACGAGATTCCTTTTTGGGGTGGGGTAGGAAACCCAAACTTCGGTGGACCAAAAGGCTCAAAATTCCGAATTTGAATTCACCGAAACTACAAAATTTCGTAAATTTTTGGCTTTGTTTAGGTTTGTTTGAAATCAAGGGTTTAAAGTCAAACTAACGAACCCAAACAAACCAGAAAATTTCGTAAACCTTTACGAAATTTTTAGTTTGGGACTATTAAATTTACGAAACTACAAATTTCATGAATTTTTGGCTTTGTTTGGGTTTGTTTGAAATCAAACTAACGAGCCCAAACAAACCCAAATAAATTTCGTAAACCTTTACGAAATATTTAATTTTGTACTATTAATTTTACGAAACGACAAAGTTCGTGAATTTTTGGCTTTGTTTGGGTTCGTTTAAAATGAAACCAACGAACCCAAACAAACCCAAACAAATTTCGTAAACCTTTACGAAATTTTTAGTATCGTACTATTACATTTATCGAAACTACAAAATTTCGTAAATTTTTGGCTTTGTTTGGGTTTTTTTGAAATCAAGGGTTTAAAATCAAATTAACGAACCCAAACAAACCCAAACAAATTTTGTAAACGTTTACGAAATTTTTAATTTCGGACTATTTAGAATTCGGAATTTTGAGCCATCTGTTCGACATTCGAGTTTCCTAATCCACCCCTCCTTTTTTTTCTTCTCTTTTTTGATGTTTTCTTTTTTTTGCGGATTTACGAACCTATGATAGTGGTGATTATTGCAGTGTGAACATTTGTATAGTCTACTGTCGTGCATTTTCAAGTGTACCGCCATTTTGTCAATGGCTACGTTCTGGGTCTCGTGTCCTGGCGCCGGTGGGGGACAGTGAGGACAACGAAAGTATGGCTCATCGGGATGAAGAGCTTTGAGATGATAAAAAAAAAAAAAAAAAAAAAAAAAAAAAAAAAAAAAAAAAAAAAAAAAAAAAAAAAAAAAAAAAAAAAAAAAAAAAAAAAAAAAAAAAAAAACATTTTTCTCAGCGCTGGTAAAAACCCATTAAGATAGTCCTCTCGATGTAGACTAGTCATGTAGCGAAAAATGTGTAAACGATGATTTTCCGAGATATCGAATATACGAGTTAAAAATTAATTAATATTAAATAAGTTTATCCAAGTGAAGACAATTATTAGATTTTTTTTAGCATTTTTTTCACCGAGTTGTGTCGTTAATTCTGTATCGCTAACCGGAAGTTCATATTAAAATCAATATAACTTACAAAATAGTTCGACAATCATATTGTTTTTGTTAGTCTTTTAGATTTTATACGTGTTTGATAAATCTAAATGTTTTTTTTTTTTTCGTAAGAATCTTGTGGATTTTCTGTGATATATATCGTTTCGATGTAACCGGAAGTTGGCGTTTTTTTTTCACCTAGCGAAGCAAAATTGCCTCGAAAAATTCCAATTTTTAAATTACTCGGAAATTAATACGTGGCATTGGAAATTCAGGGGAATAACTAAATAAACTGAAATATAAAATATTTTTTAAAAAATATTTAAAAAATAAATATATAAAATATTTAAAAAAATAAATATATAAAATATTTAAAAAAATAAATTTTTAAAATAAATAAATAAAATATTTTTAAAAAATTCATTTAAATTTAATGGAAAAATCACCTTTTGTGTTCGGGAATAAATTTCGGAAGGAATTCCGCGTCGCTATCAACTGGTGGTTCTTTGATCGTAGTTTTTCCTCCCATACGACCATTCTGATGAGAGCTGCTCGCAAGATTGACCATTTTGTCGAACATTCTTTCCTTTTTGTCCAAACAAGGCACGGGATTGACGGGACCCGATTCCGGGACGGTTTCGTCTTTCGCGTGAAGCTGCAAATGCCTGATGATGTTCGTACGTACTTTGGTCGTGTACGGACAAACGGCGCATTGGACTTCGCGCTGATAAATGGCCGGTCGTGGCAATGATTCGATATCGGACGGGCCAAAGGAAACCTTTTCGGCGTCACCGGTATTCTTCTCGGTTTCCTTTTCCGACGATTTGACTCTGCCACGTTTCTTGCCTCGACTCGTTCCATGTGTCGGCTGTGAATGATACTTAGTAAAAAACAAAGAAATCGTTAAGGATGTATGTAACTTCTATTCCGCAGTATATCTATTTATTTTCATAAAATTTATTTTCGAAACGTCAATGCCGGATCAAAAATTTGTTGTTTTGTATAATAATTTATGATTTTTAATAAAATTCATGTGCAATTTGATATTCGTAGTTGATGCGAGTTGAGCTAATCGAATAATTTATTTCTGGTGTATACAGGGTGTCCAGGAATTATTGGATAATCTTGAAACGGGTTTTAATACAACGGCCATTCAGAAAAAAAATAGAAATGAAAAAAAATCAAGTGGTTAAAAAAAAATACTGAATTTTAAGCGGTTCAAAAAAAGTGGGTAAAAAATGGAATTTTAGGCGTAAGCTGGTTTAAAATAGGCTAAATAATTATTACTATCCAATAGTGACGTATTTTTGTGATTTTCATTGATTAATTGGTTAATCGATTCATTAATTTAATTGATTAATGAAAATCATTAAAATACGTCAGTATTGGATAGTAATAATTATTAAGCCTATTTTAAACCAGCTTACGACTAAAATTCCGTTTTTTTTTTTTTTTGGAACGATTTGGTTTTTTTCATTTGTATTTTTTTTTTCTGAATGGTCGTTAGTTGTAGTAAAACCCGTTTCGAGGTTATCCATTAATTCCTGGACACCCTGTATATAGTGGACGTACCAAGTTGAACAGCAGATTGCAAAACGCTGCTGAAGCGTCAAAAGTGAACCACGAATATCTCTATGACATCGAGAACAGTGGTTATCTTTTTTCGTGAAAATTTTAAAAATATATGAAGTTTCTGAAAATTCTTTTTCGTCCATTTACTAAGTTAACTTTTTTTTTTTATCATTTTAGTTTGATTTTTTCGACTTCCGGTAGAAATAACACGGAGTTAAACGAGGCTCTGATTTTCAAATATTTCTTTCGAATAATCGTCCAAGTGCTTTTTTTTGACTTTTATCGATTTGAAATTTATCAAAAATTAAACGAGTCGATATTTCTTTACATACATCCTTTAAATCCTGGGTCTGCTCGATAACGGCGACCAAAAAATGTTTTCTAATTGGTTTTTACTCACTATTGGCTCGACATTGAAGAGGCCATCGGCCGAAGGATTTTTCGGATCGGCCGGTATCAATTTCGAGTAAGTCTGCTTATGTTTGTTTTTCATATGAGACATCGCTTGATAGGACATCGACCATCGATCCTTACACATAGAACACCCGAAACGTTTGAGTCCGTGGAGCTTGAAGTGTTCAACGAGAAAGCCAGTTTTGACGAAACGTTTGTTGCAATGAACGCAATTCAAGCTTTTCGTTTCCGAAGCGTAGAAGCATTCTTTAATGTGAGCTCGAAGTACCGTCGAATTTTCCGCACCGTATTCGCAACCGTCGTAGCCACATCTGTAAAGCTGAACACCCGTGAAACCGGTATTCCTAATATCGTCAAGAGTCAAAGGTCGATCGGGAACATCATCGGATTCGTTCGAAATTGGATTCGTATCAACGTTCACATCGGAAGAATTTTCGTTGGAATTGACAACCAGAGGATCGATCTGATCTCCAACGTTCGGGATTTCTTCTTTCATCGCTGTGTCAACTTTTGACACTTCCGGTTTCTTATCCAATTTTTCCTGGCATTTTTCGCCGGATTTGTCCGATTTTTTCGGCGTAATTTCGATATCTTCGAGAATTTCGATATCACTGTCATCCTCGTAATCCTTGATCTCTACAGGTTTCCCAGTGACGTTCGAGCCGGATTTGTTCGTTTGAAGAAATTCCGGATTATCGAGAATATTGAAATTAACGAATTCGTCGTTTGATTGTATATTAGCTGGGATAGTTTTTATCGCTGTGACAGTTGATTCGGAAGTTTCAGCAGATATTTCCTTATTTTTCGTAACTTTCCTAACTCCGTCATCATCGAGAACAACAAAGTTATCGATGGATTTTTTCGGTGATATTTTTCGTAACTTGGTGATGACTGGTGTAACAGGATTCGTGACCGGGCTAATCGGATTTTCGTGAGTTTCGCTTTTGTCATGAGAGAAGAGTCTGCTCATACCGATATTGCCTATAGGAAGAGTGATGTCACCAGGTGTGTCTTTGATGGCGTTTCTATCGACTTGAAGCCAATGTTTGCTCTTCGGTATGTCCGAAGGGTCTTGTCCAGGTACGAGAGTGATTTCGGAGCAAGAGTAACTCTCGTCGACGTTGATAACGATCAATTGTTTGATAACGTCCTTGTCTCTTACCGGTCGTGGTTGGAGGGTTCTCTCGAGGATATGCGGTGGTCTGTTGTAATGTGTAGCGCTGAGATGACCGTGAACGTCGTTTGGATTTTCCGATCCGAAGACGCAATAGAGGCACTGATACTTGTAAATCCCATGGAGTTTGTAATGCGCAACGAGAGTTTCAGGCTTGAAGGAAGGAGCCGGACAAAGGTGACACTTGAAAATAGACAAAGAGTTGCAATGTTTCGTGCGCAAGTGTGCGAGAAAAGCACCAGGTATAAAAAACGTTTTGCCGCATTCGTGTTGGCAAACGAACGGTAAAACGTAATCCCGACGATCGATAACTTCGATCGGTGGATTTTCTCGATTACCCAATAAAACTAAAATCGGTGAACCTTGATGAACAGCGTTTTGATGAAGTTCGACGTATGACTGCGCGATTCCACGATAGAAACAGTATCCGCATTGGTATTGGCAATACGCGTGTTTGTCCTTGAGATGATCGTTCATAGCGTTCCAAGTCGTCAATGTTTCCGAACAATACGGACATCTCTGGAAGTCGTAAGTCGTCATCACGCTCTGACTACGATCAACGTTTTCCTTGTGACCTCTATAATGAAGGCCAAAAGACTGCTGACAATCCGTCGTGAATGAACAAACTCTCGACATGCATTTGTAAAATTGACGCAAATTTTCAGGTTCTAGCATTATCGCGAGTTTTTCAGGATTTTTGTATTTGTTACCGAACATACGATGAGTACTGTCTTTTTGCTTGAGAAGCGTCAAGCCACGAACTACTTTGACGATTTTGAAGTTTTGCTTGAGCGTTGATGGTATACCGGGTATACCGGTTACTGGAATAGCAGCAGGTCTTGGTGGTACTCCACCGATCGTCATCGTAGTTCCCGGTCTTATAGAAACTGGACTAACCGGTTTTGTCGATACGGGTCTGATGCTCAGATTGGGTGTTGGCGCTGGTCTGATCGGTATATTCGATGCCGATTTTATCGGTAAATTACCGATCGATCCAACCGGTCTTATAGTCAAATTGCTTACTCCGGGATTCGATCTTTTCAGTATATTCGGACTGGATTTCTTCAGCAGTGATATCGAACCTGGACTCTTGATGTTCGTCGTAGCCACAGCTTTTCTAATGTCTTCCAACATCGTTTCGTGAGAATTGTTGTTTTCTATACCTGGAGCAAGACTCACGACGTTTTCGATACGTAAAAATGAACATTCCTCTTCGGTGTCGGTTTGTAATATTTCACCGATGGTTTCCGAGCTACCGTCGATGCTGGAAGTTCGAGATAATTCTAGGGGAGTTATAACCGCTGAAGTGTCAGAAGGCATCGAAACTTCTATTGGACCAGGCACCGAAAGCTTGTCACCGCTGAGGCGACGAAGACGAATAAATTTCTTCGGTGGTGATGCTGCTGTCACTATCGGTGATTTTGGTGGCGTTTTCAACGTCAATTTTGGCGATGATGATTCGGACTTTGGAGCTATTGGTGATTCTTCAGGGACTTCCGGTCCAGAAGGAATCATAACTTCTTTATCGACGGCCTCGCTGACCTCTTTCACGACTTCCTGTAACATCGCGTTTCGCCTGTCGAGAAATCTTTGGATACTCGATATAGGAATGGCGTTTGGCTTTTTTGGTATCGTTCCGTCCGTCGTGACTTCTTGATCGATTGTCTCTTTTTCGGAATTTCCGGAATATGGCTTTTCGCCCTGTAGCTTTGCAGCGAGTCGTTGAATCGTCGTCATCATCGGAGCATTCGCTGTAGCGTTTATACTGAAGGTTTCTTCGAGAAGAGAATTCACGTCGGCCGATATTTCGGCTTCGGATTGTTCCGAACTTGTATCGGATTCGTAAGCCGGTGGAGGTTGCTCGGGTATGGTCTCGACGTCGCTATCTTCGTCGGGATTTTCCTCGTCGCTGCTACCTTCTTTTGGCACTTCCGCAACGTTCACCAGAGGATCTTTCATTTTTTTCTCCGATTTGTCGTCCATGTTGGAATCGAGGATTTCCGAAGGATTTTTTGGCTCGGTGTCAGGCAGAACCTCTTTTTTTATCGGATCGTCAGGAGGTTCGTCAATTGCGGTTTCCAGAGGATCATCAACCACCGCGAGCGAAGTGACGGATTCGGGTACCAAAATCGGTAAGGAGGAGATCGGTATTTCCTCGTCAGGTAACTTTTCACTCTCGGAAGGTTTGACGAGTTCCTCGGTCTCGATGTTTTCTGTCATTTTGTCCTTCAACTTATCAATGATCGATAAATCTCTTTTTTCACTAAGATTATTCGACAATCCGATATTCTTAACGATCTCTTGCATTTTTTTCCTCCTCTCGAGTTGAATCTCATCCTCTTTGTTCTCCAATTCCGGAGGACATACGAAAGCGTTCAAATTACCCGTAACGATTTCCTGAGAAATCGCTGGACTGGAAACGATTTCCGATCGATCGAGAGACTTTTGATTTTCATCCTCAGTTTTGAGATTTTCCTCTTTCAAAGTACCGTCATCAATGTCAATAGGATCGACGATGGCTTCCGTTATCGGAGCGTCGATCATTTCCCGTTCTCCAACTTCCGTTTCGACGTTTGACGTTGTTTCTTCTCTTTTCGTTTCAGCTTCAACGATCGGTAAGTAAAGATCTTCGTCGACGTGGGATGACATATCGATACGGATTATTTCCGCTTCCGGTGAATTATCGTGTTGCAATTGGACGTGTTTATCAAGATTGGATTTTTTCAATTGGAGAAAATGGCAGATCGAGCACATATAGCCATAGAGAAAATCGTCATCGGGAACCGGATCACCATCGATCGCCATGTAAGCATTGAAATAACTGATCCTGCAGGGATTGTTTCGTCGTCGAGAGCAATGAGTCCTCATCGAAGATCTCGCGACTGTTCTGTACGGACAACTTCGACATCGAAATCGATATTCCCCGGTATGAGTCGTGCAATGCGTGTAAAAAGCTTCCATGGCTATTGCGGAAGTCCCGACAGTTTGGAAAGCGCAAAATCGACACTGAAATTTACGTTCAGTTTTGGTGACAGTTTTGGGTATTCTTTTGTCGTAATCACCCGAGCGAGCTTCCCTGATCGCTGATTCCGATTGATCGTTGTCCAAACGCGACAAAACCATTTCTTCGTTACCGTGCATAATTGCGGAATGATGAACGATGTTTTTGCCTTGCCAATCGCAATAGAGGCAATTGAAACGATCGTTCTTCGGTGACCAAACGCTGCTGAGAAGAGTTTCAAGGTCGAAACGTTTGCTACCGGTAACTCGATTAATTTCGAGATTATCGTTGATCAGAGTTTCATCGAGAGGCTTTTTCTCCTCGATTTCGTCAGTATTGACGTTTGAAGTCGACGAAACGCTTTTAACTGGACTCGAAGCATCCGCTTTTCCGATAATCGATTCTTCCGTTTCGTCGACGTCACCGGTACACTTCAACGAAACATCCGATAAAATTTCTTCTTTCGTTTCCGGATCTATGAAATTTTCAACTTTCGCTTCAGTTCTATCATTTATCAAATGTTCCAATTCGACTCCCGGTCCAAAATTCGATTCGATTTCGATCGAAGGTGTTGAAATCGGTGATGGTACTTTTTTCTTCTTTTTCTTCACTATACCCATAGCCCAACTTCCTTTTTTCTTTTTCTTTCGTTTTCCAGAATTTTTTATGCTCGAATCATCGATTTCACCGTCGAGACTCTTTCCGGTTATTTTGGAATCTACGAGACCAATCAAAAGATCACTCATGAGCTCGTCGTTGGTATCTTGTTTGTGACTGTTCGAGTTTGCTTTTTTTCCACGAGTGAGACTGCTCGTTCTCGAGAGGTCCGAAGCTATACTGTCGACTTCGTCGCAAGAGGCGACGTTGTCACTTTTTTCGGATTTTCCGATATCTCTCGACCTCGCTGACCTAGCTTTTCTCAAAGCTGACGTTTTCGAGGATCCTTTAGCGACCGGCGATGAAGAAGTTATGCGACCTCGAGATTCCGGATGTAACGATATATCGACCGCGGCTGTTAATTCTGAAACGTCGATACCGAAACTCTCATCGGACGAGCTATCGAACATGGTTTTCGACGAGGTCAATTTGTCCGATTTATCATGACTTTTGGTCGTGACACTTTTCGCGGATTCTCGAAGACCGACTCTTTCGCTTCTTCGCAAAAAGTGCGAAGTTTCGTTGTCTTCTTTAACACTTTTTGAGTTGTTAAGATCATCAGTGATTTTTGAATTTTCGTCGGTTTTTTCGGTCTCGTTGAATGAGTTCGTTTCCGTTCTGAGTGAATCTTCGGTTTCACTGTCGGAGCTCGCGACGTCTTTGCTCGTTTTCCGGGGTTTCGTTTTACACCTGGTGCGTCTGCGACCTTTTAAACGACCACCTCGACCTCGAGAATTCGCCGATTGTGGTCTTTGAGTTTCCTCTTCGAAATCTGATTCGTTTCGTGCACTTTGACGATCGAGAGAGCCCGTAGTTGATTTCTTCGTTTGATTGTCAACGAGAAGATTATCTTGAGCTTCCTTTATCAATCTGCACATTCGATGACCCGTGGCGGTTACGACACCCTCGCTGATGAACATTTCCCGAACGTCTTCCTGAAGCATCTCCAAGGAATTTCGTCGTTTGGGTTTCGGCTTTGATGGCTGAGGATTCGTTGATACTTGGCTGGTTTCAGCTTGAGTATCACAGATCTCGGTTGGTTGTTCAGCTTCTTCCAAAGTTTGGTCTTTGCTAGAAATTTTTTGTTTTCTCTCGCGTTTTTTTCGCTTCGAGACTTTTCCCTTTTTGTTGATTGATTCTTGGTGAGAGCCGACATCGGGATCCGAAATATCGAGTGTTTTGTTAACGGAGTTTTCTCCGTTATCACTAGTGACCTTTTCAACTTCGTTATCTTTATCGTTGGTTTCTTTGTCCGGAATTTCTTCGTTTTCGAAAGTGTCGATTTTACCTAAACGTTCTGCGAGGCATTCTTCTTCCGAGCTGTCAGACACGATAACTCGTCGTTTTTTCTTTCCTCCTATTTTTTTGCTTTCAATCGGATCATCCTTATCAGAGCTCTCTGATTCCGAATCAATAATATTCAAAATTTTCTTAAATTTCTTCCCTTGAAAAGCTTCTCCGAATTTTTGCATCAATTTGCTCTCGAAGAGTTCTTTGACCTCGCCAGATTCGAGAGATTTTCTGATAAGTGCTTGTATGAGTTCTTGAGTGACTTCTTCCTTCAATTTAGGCTCGTTATCTTTGCCATTAGGATTAACGACGATTTCACCGTTGGTGGTTGAAGTATCAACGATTTGTTCGGATTCCGATGTTTTAGCGATTTTTTCCGTTTCGCTGGATTCTACCGGAATTTGAATCGGATTGGTTTGCACAATGGAATCTTCGAGTGGTCTTGGTTCTTCGGGAGTTTCACCAGTAGTGCTGGTAACCTCTGATTTCTTGTCGTCGTCTTTCCGACTTCGGGGAATTTCCACGATGTCTAAATTTCTCTCTTGAGTGATGACGCAATCGGAGCTATCGTCAGGAGCTTCCCAATTCTCCTCGACTGTATCATCAACAGTTTTCGGTGGTGACGGAGCTGATCTTCGTATTTTCGGGATTTTAAATTTTTGGAGACCGTAACCTTTGCCAGTTTTGGCAGCGGTATTGATAGCGCCGTAGAGACTTTCGAGAGGAGATTGCATGACGTCTTTGATGATACTTTTATCGACAGTTTTACAAGCTGGACTATCCTTTTCCGATTTTTT
Organism: Ophioninae sp. B BG-2022a; assembly: GCA_030522765.1. Classification (NCBI taxonomy): domain Eukaryota; kingdom Metazoa; phylum Arthropoda; class Insecta; order Hymenoptera; family Ichneumonidae; species Ophioninae sp. B BG-2022a. Next base: position 4,645 of record JAPYZJ010004361.1, on the reverse strand, counting down.
ATCGTTTTTGTGATCCCGTCGTTTCTCGTCTCTTTTTCGATTCTGATCTCGATCGGGGTCTTTTTCTTTGATCGGATGATCAGCAGGTTTTTGATGATGCTTGTTCGAAGTTTCTTTCGGATCGTTGATTCTTCTCCGTTGATTTCGATCGTTGGAGGTTTCCCTAGGTTTTGATGGAGGATTCGATGCTGTAGAGTCTTTAGGATTGAATCTAGGATAATCCCTTCGAGATGGCGCTGGATTCGCAGAGTTGGTAGAAATCATCGTTTCCGGTCGAACTCGAGGATCTCTGGATTCTCTTGGATCCCGAGGATCCCGATGATCCCTCGCTTCTCGGGGATCACGACTGTAAGCTGGATTTCTCAATTCGTTCGGTCCTCTCGATCGCTCGAAGTTTCGACTTCCGGAAGCTGGAGTGGTTGATTGAGAATTCGGTGGAGTTATAAGTGGAGCTGGAACGGGTTGTTGAGGAACGCCTCTGGGACGAATCCATGATTGTTGCGAAGTTCCAGGTCCTTGATGTCCAGATACCTGAAGTCCAGGTCCTTGATGTCTTGGATATTGGATATTCTCATTAGGTCGATTACCGGATTGATCCCAATTTTGTCTGGAATGTGTGAAATCCTGTTGTCGATCGTACTGCTGGGCGGGTCGATTCTCTTGAGGGAACTGATGATACTGTGCCATCTGATAAGTCGAATTCGACATGAGAGGTGGTATCCCATTGGGATGGTTTTGGGTACCCATGTTTGGATTTGGCATATCATCGCGAAAGGCTTGATCCATACGTGTAACCCCAATGTTCATATCCATGCAACCAAGATCCATGCGAGTTCCTACCATATTCATATCCATGCAAGTTTTTTCGATACGAGGACCCATTATGTCCATGCAAGGTCCCATTTTCATATCCTGAGGACTGAGCATTGGCCTGCCGCAAGAACTTGAAGGTCCTTGATACTGAGAAATTCTGGAATGACCACCGGGCGTTTCGGTCATCATGTGAGATTCGATCGTGACGTTGCTTCCGTTCGGAGGTATCCAACGATCCGGTCTTTGCTGCTGTTGATACATGTTAGGAGCCTGCGAAGCTTGAGGATAATTCATATTTTGATTCCATTGGGATTGATTGCAAATATCACCGCGACCGGGCGAATGATGCATCATGGGTCGACCGGAAGTTTGCGCCATTATCTCTCTTTCGATTTCACGTTCACGCTGAAGATCGCGTTCTCTCTCACGCTGAATTTCTCGCTCGCGTTCTCTTTGAATTTCCCTTTGTCTCTCCTGTTCTTTCTCCCGACTGCGTTCGCGTTCACGCTGTAAAATATTTTTGTAAAAATCTACGGATTTGTCACGACGAGGATCGAGATCTTGATAGACAGGACCTGTGGTCGGAAAAGGTCGACGATGGTAAAGAGCCGAACTACCATCGTCTTGGTTTGACCTTGAAACGACCTCGGGATTACGAGAGAAAGATTCTTTGTCTCGTGATTGACGAGGATGCTTTTCGTAATTGTCAGCTAAACGGATCTCCGGATCGCGATCTTTCACGGGAGAAGGTGGACGATTTCTCGGATCGGAAGATCTCTCGCAACCGGATATTCTCGAGTCTTGATGCTTTCCCGAACCGGTTGGACTGGTGAAAAGCCTACGATTGGCTTGATGCATTTTCACGATCGGTTTGTCAATTTCTTCCCATCTTCTTTCCGGGTCGCGATCAACGTCCATTTGGATAACTCCTGGAAGCTTCGATCTATCTTCTCTTTTGGATATCGAATTTGGCGACTTTTCGCTATCTTTGTCGTTTCTCTTATCTTCCTTAACAATATCCACGCTGGAATCGTCATCTTTTCTGAAAGTTTTTTCCGGAGTTTTATCGGCGTCACCTTCGTCCTGTAGAAGCTCCGCGATGTCTTCGGACGTAAGAGGTGGTACAGTGAGGACCGTTGGTGGCGCCACCAGCAGCGCCGTACTCGACAATTTCGGAATCGGAGGCAAAGAATCTTTGCCCTTGGGTGAACTTCGGATTGATCTTGAAACGTGAGATTCGCGATCGGGCGACAACAAACGTGAATCCGTTATCGATGTTTCGGTATCGGAACCGGAAAGATTTTTTTCGAGAACGAGAACGGGTTTTCTGAGAACCGAAGCGCCGGAGCTTTTGTTCGATGGTATTGGTAAAGTCGGTATGTGACGTATGACACGAGGCCTCGTATCGCCGCGATTCAATCCTGATTGCCAAATATTAGCCATTTGGGTAACACGATTGGTCATTCCATCGGGATACGTCCATGTTGGTATTCGACTGCTGACAGGATCGGGATCAACGTTTCTCAATGGATTTTCACGTTCGGTTGGAATGATTATCGGAGTACGGGGACCGATCGATGACGTCATATCGCAATCGTCAGGACTGGCTGGTCTGTCGTCCATCGTACTTCCGGTTAAACCGTCGTTACGCTCCGTCGGTATTATTATCGGCTTTATGGTCTTCGGTGACGATGAATCGTCCGGACTCGCCGGTGGACTCGGACTAGCCGGGGTTTCGTCGTCCTCCAATTTCTTCACGAAATTCGTTCTGTTCTTCATTTCGATATCCCTGTCGACGAAATCGCTGGTACAGTCGATCTTTGGCTCTGGGTTCCTGGGAACAGCATTTATTTGGTTTTGTTTGGGTTTTGTTTGGGTTTCAAAACTCAAATTTCATTTCCGACGGTATTTTTGTGTCGTCGGTAATTATGAGCTTGACGATAAACTAGATTGGATATCGATCGACCAGTCACCGTATTGGCTCAACTTTTAAGTGTCAAAATGGTACTTTCCAGTTTTGCGAAATTTTTGGGGATTCGGGAGTTAACGGTTTTGTTTGGGTTCGTTTTGGTTTGTTTGGGTTGTTGAGATTCTAGTATTTTAGATACGAAAATTCTTCGAAATATGAGAGTTTACGTTTTTGTTTGGGTTTGTTTGGATTGAGATTTTAGTATTCTAGATACTAAAATTCTTTGAAATTCGGGAGTTAACGCTTTTGTTTGGGTTTGTTTGGGTTGAGATTCTAGTATTCTAGATACTAAAATTCTTTGAAATTCGGGAGTTAACGGTTTTGTTTGGGTTTGTTCGGGTTGTTGAGATTCTAGTAATCTGGATACCAAAATTCTTTGAAATTCGGGAGTTAACGATTTTGTTTGGGTTCGTTTGGGTTTGTTCGGGCTGTTGAAATTCTAGTATTTTAAATACTAGAATTCTTTGAAATACGGGAGTTTACGTTTTTCTTTGGGTTTGTTTGGGTTGAGATTCTAGTATTTTAAAAACTAGAATTCTTTGAAATACGACAGTTAACGGAGTTTTTCAATACTCACCCTGGGATTTCGGACCTCGGGTTTCCGGTATTCTTAATACTTTTCGCTTTTGGGCCTGAAGAGTTGCCCTGAAAATCGTTGGGACATGTGAGCCATGAGTAAGAATCAAAATAATCGAAACAGTCGAAATTTTTAAATCGCAATTTTTCAAGGACGAAACATTATTATCGTAAAATTCAAGGATTTATTTATGTTTCTATAAATTCTACAAAGACTGATACTCGAGTTTTCTTCGTTAATTTAATCGACGCCGAGATAACGAATTTCGAAAATTTGTGAGGTTATGTCGATGTTCGTCACGCCCTTAACCATGAATTTAACGATCGTTACCTTTTCTACTTTACTGTGAAGTTTTTGCAGAACCTCCTCGCATCGTTGCAGCGTCTCGAGCTTTAACCTGTCAACCGATAGAAAACTTGGTTTTTAATCAAAAATAAATCATTACGAGAGTCATTAAAAACTAAATAACGTGATACGCGACAATCGTTCAATGAAAAGCTATTTGCCATTAACCTGCTGAGAACTACTTTTTTTCAGGAATTTAAATAAAAACTATCAGCATCGACTAAATGGATTACGAAATGGTCTGAAAAAATAGAAAATTTCTTTCGATGTTGCAAATATACTACAAATTCACTCAGGAGGCTAATGAAAAAAAAAAAAAAAAAAACAAAAAACAAAAAATTAATAATAAAATTAATATTTAAAAAAAAGCGTTCGCGGAATCGTTGGAACGAATTTTTGCAAATCTTTCGAGTTCATGCAAGATTCGTTGGAGGTTAAAAAGCCGTTGTTTCGCATGTTACTGAAGTGGGTTCGTTTGGGTTCGTTTGGGTTTGTTTGGGTTTACAGTCGTTTCGCAGGTTACCCAGATGGGATTTTTTTTTTGGGTTTTAAGTCGTTTCGCAAGTTACTCGGGTGGGGCAATGAAGAAATACTCGGTTTGTGCGCAACAATTTTTAACTTGTAAGAAATTCAATATTTTCTTTGTTTGGGTCTGTTTGGGTTTGTTTAAGTTTCCAGTCGTTTCGCAAGTTACTCAGTTGGGTTTGTTTGGGTTTCCAGTCGTTTCGCAAGTAACTCAGCTGGGTTTGTTTGGGTTTGTTTAGGTTTCAAGTCGTTTCGCGAATTACTCAGCTGGGGCAATGAAGAAACGCTCCGGTTGTCCGCAACAATTTTAAACTCCTAAACTTTAGTTTAAACTTCGAAACTTTAGTTTAAACTTCGAAACTTTAGTTTAAACTTCGAAACTTTAGTTTAAACTTCGAAACTTTAGTTTAAACTTC